>JAFMPE010025217.1:318-16022 GCA_024759925.1 Ficus religiosa | reverse complement strand
CACTGACCTCGCGCCCCCTCTTTCCGACACAGATCGCCCCCCCCCCCCCCCCCAAAACTGTGTTTTGAGAAAAGAAGAGAGAAAGAGAGAGAGAGAAATGAGAGGAAACTTTTTTATTTTTTATTATTTTTTGTTAAATTAATTAATATTAGATCACTAAAATACCCTCATAAGTTAATGGATTTAGATAAAAATGAACATAAGGGCCAAAAAATAAGAGTTTAGGGTCATCTTAACCAAAAAAAAAAAAAAGGAACATAGATCAAACCGTCACCTTTGAAATAATTCATGTACTATTTAGACCAATTACTCTAAATTAAAATTTTTGTCATTTTAAATTACGATGCCAAACATACATGTCTTCGATGTCTGATTTTAGGTAAAGTTTAAACCGTCAAATCAAAAAACTCCTTACAGAATTTCCTTTTGGTTCGATCTGTTTATATATTTTCTTAACAAATAATTAATAAAGAGGGATTAAATGAGACTAACTCAAATTTTATTGAGAATGATTTTAAACAGCAAGAGATCCAAGAGATCCAGGTGAGACTGATCCATGTAAAAGAAAAAAATTGCATGTTTTAGAAAGAATGTCGAAGCTGCTGCTTAAGTTGAATCCTAAATTCGAAACTAGGATTCGTGACAGCTAATATATAACCAAACACGTAAATTGCTAGAACAAGAAACCACCATGCATCACCTCTAACTTTTAATCTGTCCATTTTATTTTTTTTTAATGTCAATTTTGTCGGCCATGGTAGGCTCAAGAGCACGCATGGATCCCCCACCCAAGGCTCCCAAAAAAAAGAAAAAAAAAAAAGTATTTAGAGAGTCTTGTGGGTATATCATGTACTTATGTTGCATATAAACAAATAATATCTATCTTAGGTTTCTTTTTTTTTTTTTTTTTTTTTTTTTTTTTTTTTTTGCTCAATGAAAGGTTGACTTGACCTGCGAAATCGACCGGCCGTGAGAGATAAAATGCAAAACAGCTAATTAACTAGATCAAGTCTCCTATAAATAGACATGAAACCTAATAGATTTTGCACCAATAACTCATAACCAAGTTCAAAACCTGCTTGATTATCTCCTTCTATTTCTTCTCCCTACACCCTTTAGAAATGGCTTTCTTCTCACAGTTTTCTAGCAACTTAGGAATCTTCTTGTTCTTATTTTCGCTTCTTATCGCGGAAACCTCCGCACAACTATCCTCAGACTTCTACTCTTCTTCATGTCCTAATGCCCTTTCCACCATCAAGTCGGCAGTGCAGACTGCTGTCACTAATGAGAAACGAATGGGAGCGTCCTTACTTCGCCTTCATTTTCATGACTGCTTTGTTAATGCAAGTCATTTCCTCCTAACTAACTCCGCTTACTTTATTTTGTTTTATTTTATTTGTTGTTTGTAGTACTCTTACCACGTACGACAATACATGAGTAGCGTTTTTTTTTAATATTTATGGTCCATATCTGGTATCATGATACGTTAATTTTTCTTAGTTCATAAGGTTCTTATGTAGAAGAGAAAGGCAATTATATTAATATTTAATCAAGTTAAAGTACATCAAGACTAGGGGCGTGGTAAATATACCCTAGAATAGGCAGTATATTTCCACAAGTAAATTCACTTGCTTTCGTTACTTTTGAATATTTCACGAGCATATAAGAGAGCATAAAACATAACATGCAAGCGTGCTGTATATGAATTATACTTTTGTTGAATATTTCCTTGTCAAAAAGTTCTAAAAAGAAAAAAGAAAAAAAGAAAATTAAAAATAGGGCAGTTGGGGGTGGAAAGCTTTATACTACTTGCACAAAATTATATGATTGTTCTACATTAAAACTTTTTGACTTATGAGACGAATCTGGTGTGCATGCATGAAAAATCAGACATAGAGACCTTTGAAAATTCATGACCATATAGAATAATATGTATCACATAAATGTTTCTACATATGAGAACACCTGATTGGCGAGAGTAAAATGAAGACGTTTGAATTTAATAATATCATACAATAATTAATTGATGACTTTTTGAAACGACAGGGATGTGACGCGTCGATACTGTTGGACGACACAGCAAACTTCACAGGAGAGAAAAACGCAGGCCCAAATGCCAATTCAATTAGGGGATACGATGTTGTCGGCACCATCAAGACGCAAGTGGAGAGCTTGTGCCCTGGCGTTGTCTCTTGTGCTGACATCTTGGCCGTTGCTGCCAGGGACTCAGTGGTTGAGGTATGTAAAACTATAGAACCCTTACGGAATTTTTACGGTAGGACCTCTTATATATTCTTACAAATCGAGAGGAAATTGTAGTTTAAATAGTTAGATAATAAATTCTGTACGGTCTAATTATCTCTGGAGTAATTCATTTTGCAAATTTTTAGGATGAACACTCGTATATCAAAGTGTTAAGAAATTAATCCTACACTTAAAAATAAATTCCTTCTGATAGTGCAAAATAAGAAGTCCTACCGTATAAACTTCTTATGTTTTTTTTTTTTTTTGTGATTTTTACCGTAGGACCCTTTATTTTACATTATCTATAAAAACTGTTATATTTATAGTTGTAATATTAAATTTTTAATATGAATATGAGGCCGTTAAAAAATAAATCTAATAATTAAAAAGAAATTCTTATCAATAACACTCCTAAATAATAAAAAAAATCTTACTTTAAAAACTTCCAACATTAATTATTTTACTATGATTTTTGCGACGAAAGGTATCCCCATGAAATAATCACAAGAACTAGCAGAAATTGAATGTTGTTATCCATATATCTTGATTATTTGTCATCTAGATCGAAAAAAAACTTTTTGATGAAGGCACTGTAAAAGCAATTAGATATATATATATATATTCCAATTATTGAATTGGAGTGCAATCATAACTTTTTCATAAACGAATTAAAATTTAATTGGAAATTAGGAATTAGGAATCATGTGCCTCCGTTTATTAAAACTAAAATACAATACATATTTGAAGATTCTTTTTACAATATTTTGGACATATCAAGCGGTACTAATTGAACACTAATTGGTGTTATTTGGCAAAGCTTTTTTCTAATTGAAAATATAATTGAGAATCTCATTTGATAATTTTGGATTCTACTTTCTCAGTTGGGTGGACCTAGCTGGACAGTGCAATTGGGGAGAAGAGACTCAACCACCGCAAGTCAAAGTGATGCCAATTCCAACATCCCTTCCCCTACCTTAAACCTCACTGGCCTCATTAGTGCTTTCTCGAACAAAGGTTTCTCCACTGACGAATTGGTGGCTCTCTCAGGTTTGTATTAACCAATTAATAGTTCTACCATCTCAGCAAGTAGATCCCCTGTCTCCCAGGACCAAAATTTGGGAAACAGAATATATATATATATATATATATTTTCCCCCCTCTTTTCTTTGTTTTTTTGTTTCGGTCTTTCTCGTCCTTTTTTCTTTACTTCCTTTAAAATTTTATTTCCTTAATTTTTTTGGTCCCTTTTTCGGTGGTTATTTTCTTTGAAAAGTTGATTTTAAATAACTCTGTTTGAATTTTTTTCCCCCTAATTTTTCACAATTAAAATGACAACTTTCAAGCACGTCCCATTTGCTTTTCACTAGTTAGGATAAAAAGAGTCAATAAACAGTAAAAGACCTATTCAACTTATGTAACATCGTAAGATAAAAATAGAATAAAATCAAATAAAAAGCCGTGTGTGATTTTAAAGTGATCTCTATTGGATTCTGCTTTCATCAATTCTAATAAATATATTTTTTCGCTAAATTTAAGAAGATTAATTTAATTATTTAATAAAACTAGGGATCCCAACTTTTTATTATTAATTCATTGTAAGATTAAAGTAGCACTCCTAGTAGGTAGCCTATTGATTTTTAGTGTCACACTGAAATAATTATCATTTCCAGGCGCTCACACAATCGGCCAAGCGAAGTGCTCATCCTTCCGTGCCCGGCTATACAATGAAGCGAACATAGATTCCTCATTTGCAACTTCAACCAAATCGAACTGCCCGAGCTCTGGTGGGGATGACACCCTCTCGCCACTCGACGTGACAAGCCCAACGACTTTCGACAATGAATATTTCAAGAATCTAGTCAGCCTAAAGGGGCTGCTTCACTCCGACCAACAGCTTTTCAACAATGGCTCCACGGACTCTCAGGTTACAGCTTACAGCAACAACTCGTCGACCTTCAGTACCGATTTTGCCAATGCAATGGTCAAGATGGGAAACCTTAGCCCTCTTACAGGGACAAGTGGTCAAATTAGGACCAATTGTAGTCAGGTCAATTGATTGGGTAAAATTAGAACTTTATTTTGGAGTTTGGTGTGTTCTAATTTCGAGTTTGGTTTTGGTTGCTTTGTGGCATTGATAATTGTAAGAATAAGATTAAGGTTTAGTGTCATCTTTAAGCTTCTATCTGGATCAAAATATTTTGCCTTCTTCAAATTTAGGCTTGATTTCGACTTTGTCTTCGCAATGAATGAAAATTGTCGCGTTGCTTCCTACAAATCAGTTCCATTGTTTTGTACAACTCAAATTTTCTCACTCTCCTTTTTTTTTTTTTTTTGATATTGACACAAGCAAGTGATAAATCTGCAGGGAATGAGAACTCTAAATGGCTTGTAAATGTCATAAATTTTCTTTCAGTTAGCAATTGTTTTGAAGTTATAACTTAATATAGTCCACTTATGAGTCTACTATTTTCCTCCTCTTAAAAGCTCTTGTGATCGATCTAACTCATGGGATTGTGTGTGTCACTTGCTTGTGTGAATAAAAAAAATAAAAATTAAAAATTAAAAAAAAAAACTCTCAAATTTTCTCTCCCGTAAAATTAAAATTAAAAATTTACAATTTTCTCTTATAGGGAGCAAGGTAAAAATAAAGCACTTTTGTGTTAACTAAGTAAGAAACTTAACTCCATAGAAGTTTACAACACTAACAACTAAGTACAGGATCAAGGGTGTAAAATAAATTACCACTTTAATTTCCAAATTGCATTAAAACAAAGTCTGGAAAATTTCCAATCTAGTATTTCTATTTTTTAGTTCAAAATATAGTACTTACAATTTTAAAATAACAAAACACGCAGACAAGCTTGGTTTATACAATATTCAAACTGCTCGTCAAACTGACCCAAAAAGAAAAGAAAAACAGAGAAAAAGAAAAAAAATAATAATAAACAAATACGGAGTAATGGTGAGGCGGCTAAACAAAAAGTGGAGGAAAAAAAAAAGGTAGAGAGTAGTTGTTGTTTTATTTGCCTTTTCAACAAGCAAAAGAGCTTCCTCTTCAATTAAAAAAAAAAAGACAATAAAATAGGATTTAGGACCACCATGATAGTGGCATAAGTGGATGGGACTATCTTTTTATGATCGATCACTATAATGAGGGCAAAGAGGTTTGACATACATGATCGATCGCTTTTCTATTTTTATTGTGGTGTTCGAATGTTCCAAAGTGGCTGTAGTTGCGCGTGTAAGTACATTACTGATTCCTCCCACCGCCCCTCCTCAGCTAAGAAAAAAGATAAATAAGTATTAAGAAATATCTCCATAATTCTTTTTTTTTTCTTTTTTTCTTCTCTTCTGTTTTTTACTTTTAAAATTTTGCCACTATTTAATTTAGTTTTAAAGAAAAAAAAATAAGGGAGACGAATATAGGACATGTTCACCGAACTAATTTAAAGGGATGTAATGAGACAGCAATGTGAAAAAAAAAAAGAAAAGAAAAGAAAAAAAGTAAAGGCGGTTTTGAAAAATTATATATTATTATAAAAACTGTAAGATAAAATATTTAGAGAGAAAGGAGGATATAGCATACTTAGTTATAAAATTTTAAAATAATAGCAGGATAGAAATTAATATAACAAAATAGCATAATTAAGTTAAAATAATAATGTAAAAAACCAAAAAAAAACCCCTGGTTGAAATCAATTGTCAAAAAATATTTGAATCTCAAATTTTATTAAAAATATCAAATAATGACCACCAGAATCTACACTTATGAAGATTATCTCTACATTCAAATTCAAATATATAATATTTGTATTTCAAACATTAGTTAAAGGGTTATCTCTTAGTAGACTATAAATACATGGTAAAATGACCTCTGGAAACCCAACTCACACTCTACAGGTTACACCATGTAACTTTGATAAAGATAATGAAAACACGAGTGAATCGAGAGAGGATGTAACTAGCATTTTGGCGGTGAACCTCTATAAATCCATGTCTTCTCTATTTTCTGCCTTATTTATTTTTTTTGTTTGGTGCTGTTTGGTGGCCATGATAGTTCTTAGGGATCCCTACTACCATGGGTTTTGTTAGGCAAGTCTTACCTGTCAATAATTATTATTGTTGTTTACAGCTGTGGGATTTGTTATGCAAGTTTTACCCGTCAACAATTGTTGTCGTTGTTGAAGTTGAAAAAACAAAATAAAGTTTTGACTATGGATATTAGATGTAACTTATTTCAATAGGGCAAAGAAAAGAAAGAAAAAAAATACAAGGAAAAAAAAGGAAGTGAAACATGGCAAAGAGGGAGCTGTGTATCAAAGTGTTTGGCAAATTTATTGATTACAAATATTGGCATAGATATAGATTTAGATACAAATAGATAAAAAAAAGATAGATATAAATATAGATATGAAGTATGGATAGATTATAAATGTAGATGAACAAGACTAAGGGAATCGATGGTGCTGAGTGTTACCCTTTAATCCAAGATGTCTCCTATATTATAGGACCCACGGATGGGCCCATAGATTGAGAGTCAATTAGTAAAATATCTCAATCACTTTCTTTTAGTAGTTAAATAAATAGCTAAAAAATTATTATTAATAAAATGACTTCAGAATGATTGAAAACTACTAAGAATAACCGGTTTTTTAGTCTGTGGTTTCAGTGTTAAAATGAAAAAAGCTTACTTTGCTAATATCAATTTTAGGTAATTTGTTCATTTTGTCCCTGAATTATGTACATTTTGTCTCTTTGGTTTCTGAACTTTTGATTTGGCATATTAGTTATTGAACTTTTAATTTTTTGATAGTTTTGGTCCTTGGTTTGCCAAAAGTTCTAGGACTAATTTACCAAAATCCAAAGTTCAAGGATGTGATAGTCATCAGTCCATATAAGAAAATGGTAAGTTGTGCATTTAATGACCTAACTTTTTGGACCGTTAATTAACTTAGTTATTCTTAATTCATATAGTTTTAACGCTTGTTTATGTTTGGTTCAAAAAAAAAATACAAAACCTTTTTTTTTTTTTTTTTTAACAATTCATATTTGTAATTAAAGAGTTAAATATACTAAAATTTTAACTGAGGAATTTGATATTTCTAAATAATAAATATCATATTTAAATTCATAGTTAGATAATATTCAAAAAGCTATAATGTCATTGGAGTTAAAAGGAAACACCCTAAAGTTTTTTTCTTGTAAAGTACTCCTACTAGTTTAGTAGTTCCAAAATATTGAAAACATAGTTATAAGGATAATCGATACAAAATAATTTAAAAAGTTTAAATGCAAAATTTAAATTCGTGGGGGTATCCCACTCCCTTCCTTCATCGTCTCTACACCGCTTCACTAGTCCAGAAAACATCTAAGTAGCGGGCTGCTTACCCGCGTTACCTACAGTACGAACATATTCATATGAGCTTTCACTCAGTAAGTATAAACTGTTACACACAAAATATTTTCATAAATCATATCATCACACATCACAATATGAATGTTCAAAAATACATGTGATCTATGTGTGTTCAAATATACTTTACTATATATATCTTGTTTACTTAAAGACCCTTGTGTCTTGCCCATATGCATACAAACAATGGGCACTTGTGTCGGTGTGAGATCTTAACTTGTAAGATTTATTTAAATTTGTGTATAATTCCGTTTTAGACACTTGATGACTCGTTGGAAAGCTTGAAGTATTTAGTTTCTGACTTTATAATTTATTTCCCAAAATTGCAGGGTTTCAGACCTTAATATGGACATTTTCCTTAGTGTCCCGTAGTAAACGTATGATAGCTCATTCATTTAAACATATGATAGCTCACTTTAAAGATTAGTATGTCTGATTTACAACCATAAAGTTATTTTTTGTTTTTAAGCTATTCATACCATATAATTAGGTTTTTCTACTATTAGTCTCAAGTATGTAACATGTGTCTAGAAAGCTTAAAGGATCTCGTTTTTAGATCTATAACTTATAATCACAAATTTTGAGTTTAATGGGTTATGTTTCATAAAACCCATGGCTATACTATGCCCTAGAGGTTCTTTTTCTTTCCAATTTTGTATCATAATTGCAAATGTATATAACTTTAGACGTACATAAACAAACTAAGAGATTTGAAAGCCTAAAATGAAGCTTATTCACTATAGAATCTTACCATATAATTTATTATTTATACCAGAATTTCCAACTCATGCTATATTATCATAGCTTTCACAAGCTCTAATAAAGTTCGTAGATCTTATTGAAATGCTCCGTGGATCCTCTAAGACCTCAAACCTTCAAAGTTATTCTCAAAACCTTTTTGTAGATAAGACGAACTCTAACATTAAGATTCCAACTAAATAACAATCTTTAGTTCGCCAAAATAATGACCAAAACACAAAGATAACCACTAGGTTACCACTAGTAACACATCCTCTAATTCTGCTTCACACTTCTTCAAACTTGATAATGTGGTTGCTTGGAGCTTGAAAATGGAGGGGAAAGGGTATAAGGAGATGGGAAATAGTATAGTTGGTTTTTGAGGCTTAGTGGTGGCTAGAGGAGCTAAGGTTTGAGCTTAACTTGTGTGAGAGTAAAATGGGATGTTAAGGGCTTATGTTCAGCCAATATATGCTTTAAAAAGAGTTGTATTTTGGGGGATAAAAGTGGGAAACATTAGCTTATTTACACCTTGACATGTCGCCACTTTGAAGGAGGGTTGGTGTGAAAATTTTGTTCTACAAGGTCGAAGACAAATGGTTCCTTTCACATGTACTTGGTTTGTGTCATATTGCCTAAACAAACCATGCCATCTCTTATTTGAGATTGCATGCATGCACCACATACCTATTTTCTTCTTATTCAAATTTCTTCTTGCTTCGACTACAAAGATTCAAATCTCCCTCATGGCTTACCATTTTTATTTTTTATTTTTTTGTTTTTCTTTCTTCAAACTTTTCAACCATTTATCAAAGGTTGTCATCTTTGATCTTGGATCTTCCACTACACCAATCCTTAACCTAAGCCTTCATTGGACACTTTTAATCTAAACTTTGGCCATTGATTTGCCTAGGATCCCTTAACATAAAATCTGCACCATTGATTTCAAATCTAATCACCACTCTTGATCAATCCTCCACTTTTGGATTTACTTCTAGTTAATCTTAACCATTCATTTCCTGTCTAGGTGACACATTAATTTCTCAATTATACTCTTAATACTTAAATATTGATAAGACCAAAATAAATATTAAGGTCATCAAATTGACCTACTAACAATAATTATGTCCTTGCCAAAATTGCCATTTATTGTAATAGCATAGCATAATAAATTTGGTGCATAAATTATATGTTATTCGACCTATTTTCTATGTATCTATTATTTTTCATTCAAAAAGATAAATTCTACATTGTTAGAGCATCAACGTCATCATATGGATGATACATATAAAATCATTCATGATCTTGAAATTTGATATTCATCAAAATAATGCATTAGAAGTATAATAATGAATGAAATCCATGATAATAATTCATGAAAACAAGTTTAAGAATTTCTAGGGTGTCACAATGTAGTTGCAGATCACTTAGAAATTGATATATGTAATGGTTCATAAGTAAACAGATCACCTCTTAATGGTATGAGGCCTTTTGGGGTGAGTCCAAGAGCAAAACCATGGGGTATGAGGTCGAAAGTGAACAATATCATACCAAATGGAGGCACGGATCGTTCCAAATGATATTGGAGTCTATATCTAATCGAAAGTGTGGCCAATGAGGACATTAGGCCCAAAAAAGAGGGGTGATTGTGATAGTCATCAATCCCTAAAAGGAAAGGGTAAATTGTACAGTCCCATATCGCTTCAGAATGGATATGTATGATAATTCTTAAGTTAAGAGACCACCTCCTAATGGTATATGATGCCTTTTAGGGTGACTCCATGAGCAAACCTATGCAGGCACGAAGCTCAAAGTGGACAATATCATACCAAAGGGAGGCATAGGTTGTTACAAATGGTATTAAAGTATATACCCAATCGGAAATATGGTCAACAAGTACGTTGGGCCCTAAAAGGAGGAGTGATTTTGACAGTAATCAGTACTTGTAAGGAAATGGTAAGCTATGCAGTTCTACATCATTTGTGAATTGATATATGTTATTAGAGATAATTAGTTATTGTGTAACAGAATTAGTTACTGTGTAGTTATTGAGTAACAAACTTTTGTAACTAACTTTAGTAACTTTGGTATTTAATTAATATCATTTAGTGACTCTGTAACTTGAGTCATCATTTTCTCACATTACTCTGTTTCTTAACTTGGTATCAGAGCCATACCATTTCGTGAGAGTGTTTTCCTTTTTCTGTCACTTTCTCGAGAGTCTTCTCCTTTTTTGTCACTTTCTCGAGAATTTCTCCACGGATTCTTCTTCCTCGCTTGGATCTACTTCTTCCTCTGCGCTTCAGAATGCTGTGCCTTTTGCTCAACTCACTCCCAATTTCACTCCTCCAACTCTGAGGCTGGATCATTAGAATTACTACTACTAGCGTGCTCATGTGATTTCCACCATTCGAGCTCATGGATTTGAAGCTTTTCTGCTTGGATCGGTTCCAGCTCCTCCACAGTTTGTTGAAATTCCTGGTGATTCTCCTACCTCTCCACTGATTAGGGCTTCGAATCCTGATTTTTTGATTTGGATGAGGCGTGATCAGTATCTCATGAGCTGGCTTCTCTCCTCCATGACCGAGACTATGCTTGGTCATGTTAATCACTGTCTCACTGCTTCTAAGGTTTGGTCTACACTTCAACAACTGTTTCTTTCAAATTCCAAGGCTCATGTTATGCAACTATGGTTGATGCTTCAAACCTTGAAGAAAGGATCTATGACAGTTGAGGAATACATTCTCAAGATGCGAAGTCTTGCTGATAATCTGAACTCTATTGGTAGGTTGATCACAAATGAAGATTTGATTATTTACATTCTTGGCAGTTTTGGTCCTGAATACGAGTCCATTGTTGTTAATCTGACATCTCGGAATGATGCTCTTACTCTTCAAGAAGTCCAGTTTGCCTTGCAAACTCATGAAATGAGAATTCATTATCAGATGGCGCTAGTTCCTCCTGATTTGAGAATTCTCCTTCTGCCAATACTGCAAAAGCAGTTCTCTGGTGATAATGCTCGTGGTGGCTCTTCCACTCCTCGTGGTGCTCGTGGTCGAGGTGCTCCTGGTAATCGAGGTGGTAATAAACCTGTGTGTCAAATATGTAACAAAGCAGGTCACACTGCTGTTAAGTGTTACAGAAGATTTGATATCAGTTTTCAGTGAGCTGAGTCTTCTAATCAAACCAACAGAAGCCAATGTTGCTGCTGATGCTGGCTGGTATGTTGATAGTGGAGCCACAAACCATGTCACTTCAGATTTGGCCAATCTGTCTCTCAAAGTAGATTGCAAAGGGAAGGATAAGCTTGTTGTAGGTAATGGTTCAAAACTTTCTATTTCTCATGTTGGAAGTACAGCCTTACCTTCACTCTTACCTTCAAAACCTTTACATCTTACTAATATTCTTCATGTGCCCCAAATTACCAAAAATTTATTGAGTATTTCTCAATTCACCAAGGATAATGATGTGCCAATTGAATTCCATTGTGATTGTTATTTAATCAAGGACCAAACTTCAAAGAAGGTCCTTCTAGAGGGAGTTCTTAAGAATGGCCTTTATCAAATTGATTTCACTAAATCTAGCTCATCTTCCAAATTTCAAGCTCTGCTGTCCACTTTGCCTGTTCCTACTGTTTTTCTTGCAAATTCTGATGCTCATGTCTTTTGTAATTTTGTTGTTTCCTCTGATTTGTCCAAGTTGTCTGAGACTTCCAATAACAGATGTTTAGCTCCTATTTTAGAATGTAATCTAGTTTCTACTTCATCTGATTAAATACTCGGCATAAAAAACTTGGACATCCTCGTACTTCTGTTTTGTCATCTGTAATAAAATCTTTGAATTCGTCTGTCAAAATCAGTGATTTAGCTTTTTGCTTAGCTTGTCAACTTGGCAAACTACATCAAATGCATTTTTCTTCTTCTGAAAATGCCACAACCAAACCGTTTCAGATTGTTCATTCTAATATATGGGGTCCATCTCCTGTTATGTCTGTTGAGGGCTATCGATATTATATTCATTTTGTTGATGACTTCACTAGGTAACACCTGGTTCTATCCTTTAAAAACAAAATCTAAGGCCTATCAATGCTTTGTGAACTTTAATTCTTTAGTTGAAAGACAACTTGACTCCAATATTAAGTGTCTTCAAACGGATTGGGGGGGAGAGTACAGAACCTTAGTTCCTTTTTTGCTCAAATTAGAAATTCAGTTTAGACATCCATGTCCTCATACACATCAACAAAATGGCAGGGCTGAGAGAAAACATCTCCATATTGTTGAAACCGGTCTGTCACTTCTAGCTCAAGCTTCATTACCTTTTAAATTTTGGTGGGATGCTTTTGTTACTTTTGTCTTCACTATTAATAGGCTACCAACACCTGTTCTCAATCATTCCTCTCCTTTTCAGTGTCTATTTGGTCAAGCTCCTGATTACAAGTTTCTCAAAGTATTTGGGTGTTCTTGTTTTCCATATCTTAGACCTTATAACTCTCATAAATTTCAGTTTAGGTCTACCAAATGTGTCTTTTTAGGTTACAGTCCTTTTCATAAAGGTTATAGATGTTTGTGTCCCTCTGGCAGAGTTTATATTGCTAGAACTATCAGTTTTAATGAAAAAGAATTCCCTTACTCAGAGTTATTTCCTACCTCCTCTACTTTCAAAAATTTTCAAACTGTTGTTCTGCCTTTGTCTCCATTGGAACTCATTGGGTCTTCTGTTTTTGCGTCACAAAATACAGATTCTCTCTTAAAATCATCCTCTGAAATTTCTGCTCCTGATCTAAACCATCCTAGTGAAGTTCCTTTAGCACAACCTGAGCCCTTAGTCCCTTCTTCATCATCTCTCACTCCATCCACTTCACCTGTTCCTATCACCACTGATACACATCCTCCTACCTTACCCACTGCCCCTCTTGTTACTATAGTCATTCTATGGTCACTAGAGCGAAAAATGGTATTTCCAAACCCAAAGTCTTTACTGCTTTACTTCCAACATGTAATTCTTTAATTGAACCATCTACTGTACTTCAAGCTTTATCTAATCCGGACTGGAAATCTGTCATGAATAGTGAATTTTAGGCTCTTGTGTCCAAAAACACGTGGACTTTGTTTCCTTTTTCATCCGACATGAATGTGGTCAACAATAAGTGGGTGTTCAGGACAAAGTATAAAGCAGATGGGTCCCTTGATAAGTTCAAAGTCAAGCTTGTTGCAAAAGAATTTCAGCAAACACCAGGACTTGATTACTTTGACACGTTTAGTCCTGTTGTCAAGCCAACAACTATTCGGGTTATTATTTACTCTTGCTGTTACAAATCAGTGGAGCATTCAGCAAATCGATGTTAATAATGCCTTTTTGAATGGACATTTGTAGGAAACAGTTTATATGTCTCAGCCTGAAGGTTTTGTTGACTCTACTAAACCTGATCATGTCTGTAAGCTTAATAAAGCTCTATTGGGGCTTAAACAAGCTCCCCGAGCTTGTTATGACAAGCTTAAAGGATTTCTTGTTCAATGGGGCTTTACAGGTTCTACTTCTGATACTTCTCTTTTTATTTTTAAGAGAAAATGTAGTCTACTTCTTGTCTTGGTGTATGTAGATGATATTCTCATTACTGGTGATGATTCAAAGCTTATTTCTCAAGTCATTGCTAATTTAGGCAGTGCTTTTGCTCTAAAAACTCTAGTAGAAGTGAGCTATTTTCTTGGTCTTGAGGCAAAACGTTCATCTACTGCCTTACATGTCACACAAACCAAGTATATTACTAATCTTCTTGCTAAAACAAATTTGACTTTGTGCAAACCATGTTCTACTCCCATCTGCTTAAATCAAAAATTAGCCTTGAATGACAGTAGGCTGTTTGATATGCCTTCCTTGTATCGCAATATAGTTGGAGCTCTTCAGTATTTGACTTTAACAAGGCCTGATATTGCCTTTGCTGTCAATAAACTGAGTCAGTTTTTACATGCTCCAACTGTCAATCATTGGACTGCTTGTAAAAGGATTCGCAGGTATTTACAAGGCACCTCTACAGTGGGTTTAGTTTTTTACACCTACTACTCGACTGTTACTTGAGGGGTATGCATATGCTGATTGGGCTAGCAATCTTGATGACAGACAATCCACGAGTGGTAATTGTGTTTTTCTAGGAGGCAACCTTACTTGTTAGAGTTCTCACAAGCCAAGAGTTGTTGCTCGGAGTAGTAATGAGTCTGAGTATCGAGCTCTAGCTTCTGCTGGCACTGAATTAGTTTGGTTGTCTTCACTATTTCTTGAACATGGGCTTATGCTTGAAAAACCAACAGTGCTGTGGTGTGATAATGTTGGTGCTGCTTCTCTTGCTTCCAATCCAGTGTTTCATGCTCGCACAAAGCATATTGAAATAGATGTTCATTTTATTAGGGAAAAAGTTCTTAGCAAGGAAATAGATGTTCGTTTTATTCGTTCTGAAGAACAAAAAGCTGATGTATTTACTAAGGCATTGTCCGTTTCCAAGTTTCATTACTTGTGTTCCAAGCTTCCCCTTAGTACTTCCCTGGTTTAGCTTATGGGGGGTATATTAGAGATAATTAGTTATTGTGTAACAGAATTAGTTACTGTGTAGTTACTGAGTAACAAACTTTTATAACTAACTTTAGTAACTTTGGTATTTAAATAATATCATTTAGTGACTCTGTAACTTGAGTCATCATTTTCTCACATTACTCTGTTTCTTAACTTATGTGATGGTTCATAAGTAAAGAGGCCACCTCTTAATAGTATGAGGTCTTTTAGGATGAGCTTAAGAGCAAAACTGTGTAGACACTAGGCCCAAAGCGAACAATATTGTAACGACCCGTCTAGCACAGGCCGTTATCATACATACATACGTACATACATGCATACATGCATACATACAGACTTACGTACTTACTTGGATAGCATAACACAGCGGAAATTTTTTTTTCAGCGTACTAATCATACAAACGATAATAATAATATTCAGGTTGTCCGATTGCGAAAGTAATTAAACATAAATTAAACGAAACGCGTAGCGGTATATGTTCCCACATTCCACAGCTTGCCCCGCCATGCCGTACCATCTTGTACCATTAATTGCCAGCAGGTAGCTTACCTACAGCATAGACGTAAGACAGTGAGCTTTTGCTGAGCAAGTACAACTACTAAACCGCAATACCACATAAACATAGCGTAACATAACATACATGACATAAACATATCATAACATAACGTGGCCTAATCATAACATGCTATACGTGTGCCAATTATGCTCCTTTATGCTTCCTTATTCTTGCATACATACTTTCAT
>JAFMPE010025161.1:526-10636 GCA_024759925.1 Ficus religiosa | reverse complement strand
GATAAAAATTTTAGTTTGAGTTGGTAGTTTGAACTACCAACCCAAACAAGCACTTTAAAATCACAAGTTTAAGCTTAAATTTTATTGTATTCTTTAGGTTATCAGAAATTTTTCTACTCGTGCTCTCACATAATAATTAAAAATAATAACACTGTCCCATTTCACGAAATATCATCTTTTTTTTTTTTTTTTTAAAGGTCATCTCTTTGTTTTCAATGGTGCCTTTATTGGGTAAAAAAAAACAAAGTTATGTCTTTGCCACGTCTCTTGAAGATGAGTATTGAGAAAGTTCCAGTGGACTGTGTAGTACTGAAGATGAATAGGAGAAGGTTTAATACCATTTTTAGTCCTCAACTACAATCAAATCTCATTTTGATCCGTAATTTTTAGAACGTCATAGAATAAATTAACAATCTATGAAAGTTATTCTAAATTCTTTTTTTATTCATCTGATTGCTATAATTGTGACCGAAAAACGAACAAACATAGGGACTATAAATGATTTTATAGGATTGCTTTCCTGTTTTACATGGTAGGATAAAACTTTCAAAAAAGGAAATTGTGCCATTATTCAAAGGAAAAAAGATAACTATTAACTAGAGAGACCTTTAGATGGAAGACATGTTTTGAAAAATCTAAAAGTCGAAGATCAAAATGAAATTTGACCTATGATTCAACTCGATTAGATCTATAACTAGCAACATAAAATTAAATTACCCATAGAATATTAAAGGAATAACATCCTTCCTCTTTTTCCACGCATATGTCCTTCATTTTCCACTTCTCAATATATCACATAACTCCGTTAAGGATTCGTTTGGTGTTTGAGTTGAGTTTAAAAATTTTAAGTTTGAGTTGAAAATTTTTGTTGATTTTTCAGAAAAGACAAATTTTTTCAAAAAAGACAAACTTTTTTAGAAAAAAACAAAAATTTTTTTAGAAAAAGACAAAAATTAATATGAAAAAGTACAGTTTGAGTTTAAACGTCAAACGGGACCTAAAACTTTTTGGCCTGTAGAACCTCTTCTTTCAAAATAATAATAATAATAAATAAATAAATCAAAAGGAAGTATGTTGGAGACGTTTCACATGGCAAAGCACCACAAAAAGGAGAACTGATGATATTCGAATCAGATTTCATTCTTTTTGGATGCCTTGTGCAGCAAGTCACATCTTTATATATATATATATATATAGACACACACACACTCCTAAGGCCTTGCCTATTTTGATTGTTCTCTCTCCGCTGAATCAAGATTGCATTGTCAAAGAAGAAGAAGAAGAAGAAGAAGATGAGGAAGGTAGAGAAATAAGATATAGAAAAGAATGACAGTAGAGAGCAGCTGCTGTGAGACGGGTTTCTTCATTAGAATAGTGATAATAGCAGTGCTGGTTTTGTTTGCCGGTCTCATGTCTGGTCTCACGTTGGGCCTTATGTCTTTGAGCCTCGTCGATCTTGAAGTCCTTGCCAAGTCTGGCACCAACAAAGACCGTTTACACGCCGGTACGTATGTAATTATTATTAGACTATGCCTGTAACTACTTGTTCCAAACTAATTCTTTCGTTTGCTCAAATATGTCAAATGGCTTCTAGTGGATTTCTATTAGAAAAAATATGCACGTGTTAAATCAGATTCTGCAATTGTGCTTGCTTATCCTGAAGAATCTGCATCAATCAATTATCCCATATTGAAGAAACATGATATATTTACATTTGCTTACTTTTAGCATTTGATTTGATTTGGTCATTTACACATTGATTCTTCCAATTTGCCTTTTCCCAATTCACCAAATATATTCGATTCACTAGATTGCCTGTATTCTATAGCAAAATATACGTTTCATGGGGCCTTTCTATTGACGCTTTTAATGTTAGAGATTATGCGGACTATATATATATATATTTTAATATTAAATCTGATGAAAATCATATAAAAAAAATCAAAACTAACATAATTTAATTATATAAATCTGACGGTTTAAAACCTATCAATATATATATATATTTTAGACTACCATATAATTCTCATTTTTAAAGAATAAATTAAATATTTAAAACTCATTTAAACAATTAACTCTTATAAGGAATTATTTAAAGATATTTTATTTTATTTGGATGGGAAAGTTATTAAAAATTATTGTGTATATTCAAATGTATTCAAGAAATATTTTAGGACATAGATGACCTTAAATAAAATTTTCTCAATACTATGTAGAGAATTACACACACACACACACACACACACACACACACACACACATTAAGAGCAATTTAATGTATTCAAATCTACATTTTATTTATCATTTAAATTAATATATATGGCCTGATTTCCAAACTTACAAAAAATGTTTGCCAATAGTTATATACATAAATATATATATATATATTACACCTACAAATTAGTGGTTAGCCTCAATTTTCAGGTTTATTTGTCTTCAAAAAAAAAAAGTTTATTATTATTATTATTTTTTTGAGGGAAAGGTTTATTATATTTACACACACACATATAATATATATCTTGTAAGAAATTGGGGGCCTTGCCCGGCTCACGGGCCTTAGGCAGCTGCCTAACTCGTCTTGCCCTTGGGTGGTACGAGGCACCATGTCCTCGGAGTAAGTCGTTAGTGTTAATCTCCTCTAAACTGTGAACAGATGCTCTACAAATATGAATCCAGAATAGTATAGTTACTCCAACGGTTCATCATGAATGTGATCTTTTTTTTTTTTTTAATAGCTCAGAGTACTAAATTTGTAGGAAAAGTAATACAGCATGAAAAAAAAAAATACAGTTCATAATACAAAAACAAAAACGGACACAAAACAATAATTTCAGTTCTATATATTTCACGAGATTTTAACACTTGTGCATTCATAATATTCATGATAAAATAGTTCATGATGTGTGTCATTACTCAAATTGTAATGCCGAGAATATTAAAGCATTAATTAAAGTTCATAAAAAGATGACCAAAAATTACTTGAACTAATGAACATAATAGGAAAGCATAACAACAACGATGTATAAGTTTTAGAGAGAGAGAGACTAAAATCATTCTTATTGAATTAAACCGGCATGCTTGATTGAGAACTGAAGAAATTAAATTATTTGACTAATGAATAGAAAGTGCTATGTCGTGACAGGGAAAATCTTGCCAGTGGTGAGAAAACAGCATCTGTTGCTTTGCACCCTATTAATCTGCAATGCTGCTGCTATGGAGGTAATTCCCATTAACCATGCAAACAGATATTATATATATATATATATATATATATTTACACATTTACATATTTTCTTTTTTGGAAGATGCAAAAATGGACATATATACTAATATGTTAAAAGTTTTCAAACATTTTCAGGCACTTCCCATTTTTCTAGATAGCTTGGTAACGGCATGGGTTGCTATCCTCATCTCAGTGACCTTGATACTTTTGTTTGGTGAGGTCAGTTTCTAATCTACAACACTACCACAGACAGGTCTTTTAGCAATGACATTTTTTGCAGAATATTTTAGTCTTTCGTGACACTTGGATTTCTTGTCGACGCTGAAAGTTTTGTCACTAAAAACTTCATTTCCTTGAGGTGGAAATGCAAATATTTTCCCCTCAAAATGATATACAGTTTCAGAATACTTTCCCCTCTATTTTGCAGATAATACCCCAGGCTGTGTGTTCTAGATATGGTTTGGCAGTTGGTGCTGCTGTTGCTCCGTTTGTGCGGGTTCTTGTTTGTATCTGTTTTCCCGTTGCATATCCGATAAGCAAGGTGATATTCCATGACCAGACTTTCAAGCTTTCCTTTTCTATTATTATTCACAACCCTAGCTAACAAAGTTAACGATCCACACAAGCTCCTAAAGAATTGATGGTGCTATGTTTACAGCTTTTAGATTACTTGCTAGGGGAAGGACACGACCCGCTTTTTCGTCGGGCTGAATTGAAAACACTAGTTGATTTGCATGGTAACGAGGTACATATTATTAGCCCCTACTTGATTGCAGATATGTTATTTTGATTTATAGTTATACAACATGCTTCTCTTTTGTTTCCCAGGCCGGGAAAGGTGGGGAGCTGTCGCGGGATGAGACAATGATAATTGCAGGAGCACTTGAACTCACCGAGAAAACAGCAAGCGATGCAATGACTCCAATTTCGGAAACTTTTGCAGTTGATATCAATGCCAAACTGGATAGGTACAGCGGATCACGTCTGGTTTTCCGACTATGACAAAGTATTCCTACTGTCTTAATCATTATCATTATGCAGGAATTTGATGAAAGTAATTTTGGAGAAAGGGCACAGCAGAGTTCCAGTCTATCATGAGCAACCAAGAAACATTATTGGCCTTGTATTGGTAATTCCTTTGGTTATTCACTAATTTTGGTTAACAAGATGATTTAGAAATGGATCTTTAGTCCACTCGACTCGTTGGTTATTCCCCAACTGTTTAATTTTGTTGCTTAAAGAGTATAAAGATAAATAACAAATCAGTTGTAAAATCACGACACCAATAGAACAATCTATGCACAACAATCTTAGGTCTTAGGTTCATACCCACAATTCAAATTGTAAATTCAAATTTTTACAACAGAGAATGCTGTTAAAATAAAATAAATAAAATAAAAAAAATAAAAACAAGAAGAAGAAGAAGAAGAAGAAGAAGAAGAAGAAGAAAGTTTGAAAAGTGAGACAGGGTGCCAAATGATGTTAGGTCAATTATTGAAGACGTGGTTTCATGGCATCATTTTGTTGTAGGTAAAGAACTTACTTACCGTCCATCCGGACAGTGAGGTGCCAGTTAAAAGGGTCGCTATCCGCAAGATTCCTAGGTAATTTACCTTGACCAAGCGAGTGAAAATGATTAACAAATCACAAATTTGTAAACGCTCCAAACATCTTAATCTTCATACTTGCAGAGTCCCAGAAACAATGCCATTGTATGATATACTAAATGAGTTTCAGAAAGGTCATAGCCATATGGCCGTTGTGATAAGACAGAAAAACGACATGGACAAGCCAGCTGCTACAATCCCAGATAATGGTAAGCTCATGACTTTTATTGTTAGGCCATAATGGTAAACTCCTTTCCCATGATAGTTTTCTTATGATGACACTCGAAAAACAATGAGCTTAGTGAGAGATGTAAGGGTGGACATCAATGGAGAAGCGCATTCTCTTGAAAGAACTTTGAAAGCCGATAGATCACTCAAGAAGTTGAAGAATCTATCCAAAGAGGCAAAAGTAAATAGAAGTTCCAGGGGGAAGAAATGGTCAAAGGACTTCGAATCGGATTTTTTGCACATCGATGAAGATCCACTCCCAACGCTCAACGAAGAAGGGGAAGCCATTGGCATTATAACATTGGAGGATGTTATTGAAGAGTTGTTACAGGTATACTTAGATGCTGACCAATTTTCTCTAGAATAATGGCTTGTAATCTACGTAGAGGAAATTAATTTATGCCTACTTACCATATCATTTTCCTTGATGCAGGAAGAAATATATGATGAGACTGATCATCGCAATGAGAACCATCATTTTTAAAGCTGTCTGTACCAAGTATGCTCCTGTACGGCATCGGTGGGATGATGATGGCAACCCAAAATGATTCTGATTACCGGAGATAAAAAATGTTTATAGGATCTAAGCAGTCTCATAAATGCTATAGTGTGGACAAGATATATAAAGGCCAAGACAAGCAAAACCTTTTAACAGAGGCAAAGAGAATTGCGCCTTTGTAATTCTCTTTTCCTTTATTAGTGTGCTTATTTTTTCTCAGGCTTATGAGGAAATTGATACAAACATTGCTTCCTACAGCATAGGAAGGATATTACTTTATGTCACTCGATCGTTAAATACCTTATGATGTTGGATCCGATCTCCCTCTAACTCATTTGACTAGAGCACTGCAAAACCTAAGAAAGAAACTGATAAAACTCCTTAACTAACTCCGAACCTTACCACCTAGCCAACGAAGAAAATGAAACTCACAAATCCGCAAACTTAGTACCGCAGTCAAGAGAAAATTCATATATAATCAATTCTGTGAGGTGTGAAATAATCAACAAAGAACAAAAATTGCACAAAAGTGCTAATTCTATTAACATGGAGATGCCATATGTGACAGAACGACATAAAATCTAGCTCATCGGAGTTGGGTTTTCATACCTTACATAAGCTCAACTCTTCTTCTTGCTTCGTTGAGAATCCAAAGGCCTAAAGGAGGCAACACTTGAATTCTTATTGCTCGTGCCATTGACTGCAAATAACCTATTTCAATCATAGCCCGGGTAAATTCTTGCTTTACCAAGCTTAATAGTGATTTGGCCACTATGATAAGTGCATATTCGAGTATTGAATGGACAGCACAGCAAGCAATCTCATTCACTCCAAGAAAGAAAATCTCCTTTTGTTGCACAACTATGGCCTTTTCTAATACAAATTACAAAGCTTTAGCACTGCCATGCCTACCACCCCAATTTCGTCTCCGAGCCCTCCTCTTCCTCCCATCCACTTTCTCCTTTGCTTTCTCTTTCAAATCCCTCTCTCCTCGTCTCTTATACATCTTAAAAGTCATCCGTCTATCCTCGGCCATCTTCCTCACTTTCTCTGTGATCTCTGCTGCAATCTGTCTGTTATATAGCTTCTTCAACCCACGCATGAGCTTCGCAAAAGTATCAGGTTGCGGCATCACATCAGCATCCATCATGTCCATGCAGTAAGAACAAGCCTCCTTCACATGCCCATTCTTGTACAGCGCGTGAATCCATATAGTCCACGCATACACATTAATTTCACACCCTGTGGTCACCATGCAACTCCAAGCATCCTTAGCCATTTCAAGCTTATCAGCTCGCAACAAAGCATTCATTAGCTCCTTCAAGGTCCCATAATTTGGTCCAGATAGTAAACCTCTCTCAACCATTTCTTTGAAGTACTGACAAGCTTCAATTAAACAACCTTGCCCAAGGAACCCATGAATCATAACAACAAAGGTGTCAAGCCCCGGAGTTAGCCCACTTACTTCAATCTCATTCCACAACCGAACACCTTCTTTAACCTCCCCTAACTTGCACGCCAACCGGATCACCGTATTGTAAATGCTCAAATCAGGAACACAACCAATCTTCCTCATCTCCTTCATTAGCTCCACGCACTCCTCAAGCTCCTCCTTCTTCTCGTGTGCCAACATGATATGCATATAAGTCGTCTCATTCGGACTATACCCTCGCTGAATCATACCATCCAAAATCTCATAACCCCTCTGGATCTTCCCCCACTTGCAAAACCCACTTATCAAAGTGGTGTAAGTCACAGCATCAGCGTCACAACCACTCCTCTGCATTTCAACAAACACCCTCATTGCTTCATCCATCTTCTCCCGCTTACAAAGTGCCTGAATCAAGATCGTATACGATGCCGCGTTCGGTGAACAACCCTTTCTCCTCATCTCCTTCAGAAGATCATATGAGTCCGCCATTTTCCCCGCCTGAGCGTACCCACCAAGAAGATTATTATAAACCACAATGTCCGGCTCAAACCCAGCTTCCTTCATCTGCACCAGCAGGAATTTCGCCTCCATGAGCTTCCCTTCCCTGCACCAACCATACAACAACGAAGTGAAATGCTTCAAACTCGGCGTGAACTTAACTCTCATCTCCTCAAACAAAGAAGCTGCCTCCTTAACACTTCCGTTTTTACACAAAGCATCCAACAAACACCCGAAAACATACTCATCCGGCTCGCATCCGTACTTGGGCATTTCGTCGAACAACTCGACTGCTTTCTTCACCATCCTGGCGGAAGCGAACCGCCGCATCAAAATGACGAAAACTTCCGGCGTAATCAACTGGGGATTCTCCTTCCTCATCTCCTCCAGCAGGGCCCACACGGCGCCGAACTGCCTCATCTTCCCCAGAGCCCTGATCATGGCCTTGTAGACCTCGTAGCTGGGCCTGTAACCGGGCTGCTTCGACGCCCAGACGAAGAACCTGTAGCCCAAGCTCCCAGCGTCGCCGCAGCGGTTCAGAACTCGCTCCGTCAGGCCGGACCGCAAAACGACGCCGGATTCCTGAAGCGCGAGGTCCAGTTTGGGTACCCGAGAGTGGAACTTGCGTAGGATTCTGTAGACCTTCTCGACATCGCCGGAGAACTCGTCGTGGGTCTTTTCTTCTTCGTCGGAGGTGACCGGAGGTTCGTCGAGGCGGACCGGAGAAAACCCAGTTGCTGTTTTGTTGGATCGGACATTGTTGTCGTGGGTATGGAATTGTTGGGAGGAGAAACAGGCTTTGGGGAATGAGGAGAATAGTTCTCTGTTTGGTTGGGAAGAAAGTGAAAAATGGCGGTTGGTGAACAAAGACCTTGTTCTGTGAAACACCCTCTGCATTTTTTATGTCGTGAACCTGATCGCATTTCTCTGTTCCTTTTCGCAGCAGATTTTGTTTTCTCCGCAACGAATTGTTGAAAAGGGTTAAACGTTGCGTTTTGTGATTTAATCTGATTTGCCGCTCATTTTACATCATCTCTATGCCGTGGGTTGGTTTTTTGACTTTTGATCTTCGACCTCACACTATTTATCTTGAATTTTTCTAATGTCATGCTAACGAATTATATATCAATATTACGTAAGAAATTAGACAAAAATTAAACATGTTTTAATTACATGAATTATTTTTTAAATAATCACATGAGCTATGTTAATAGATAAAATCGTAATCAAATATTTTTTACATGAAATATATACCTCAATCAGAGATATTTCCTCAATCAAAAATATTTTCAAAGAAAACAATATTTTAATCGAAGATATTTAATATAATACAAGCTATATTTTAACCAAAATATATTATAGAACTATTTTAAAAGTATAATTTCCCCATAAAAAATTTTCAATTACGATTTTTATTTTAATTAAAGATCATGTGATCCAATAATAAAAATGGATGGAATTAGAATTAAAAAAGGCTATATCTATTCATCCGTGATGAATAGATATTTTACTTGGAGAGGTACTTGTACGATTAACAACACTAATTGCTTCTTGATGTAATTTTGCTCCATTATTACGCCACTAATGCATTGATTAGAGGCTCGGTAATCACAACCACTAATACAAAACCAGAAATTCTCCACTTACACAACTTGTGAGATTCTACAACATAAGAGACTAAATCCTGACTTTACCAGCAAGCATAAAAGCCTTGTAACAAACAGACCTGACCAATTTAGGGCCACCCCAAGCACTCTCAAGCCCCTTTACCACCTCTTCCGACAACAAATCCACACCTCGGCTCTTGGCTGTGATCACAGCAGACCAAGACCCCACCATCTTCAAAAATCCATTAAACGAAAGCTCCTTCGGAATGTCCAAAGCATAAGGACTTCCCTCGGATCCCAACCCTACACTCTCGAAAGGAAACGGCAGCGTCTTGTACCCATCAAAGACGTACTTGACATTCCCGTCCCAGAACGGTAGAGTTGTGTCGTGAAACCGCTTCATCATAGGGTCAAATGTAGGACTCACCGTGATATCGTTGTAGCACCACACGGCTATCACTCCCCCCGGCTTGCACAGAAGGCGCGTCACAAGGGAGTAGAACCTTGGTAGGTCAAACCAATGCACTGCCTGAGCTACGGTTACCAAGTCAACCGAGTTTTCACCGCCGATCAAGGAGATCATTTCGTCATCATTTGTGGTTAGTGGAGTGTGGACGTATCGGACTCGAGGGTGTGGCATCGCTCGCCCAAGCTGAGCCTCGCTCACATCGGTTCCGATCACTTGCTCGTAGTGCTCGGCCACCTAGTTCACAATTGTTGTTAGTGATTTTGTTTTTGTTCAAAGTGTGGGGAAAATGAGCAAGAAAAAACGTCATCGACTAAAATCCTGCTCATATTGGATGTGAAACTTCAAAGGTAATGTTGACACTACCGAGTATTTATATTCAAAATCAACCACAAGAACACCTTTTAGTTCAATCACTTTTTTCAATTGACATAAAATTTGTTAAAGATCCTACTACACGGCAATATGAAATCGGATCATATTTATCCAAATACATACATACTTACAAGCCATATATGTATATGGAATTAGTTAAAAGCCTCAACCAGTT
>JAFMPE010025106.1:0-15704 GCA_024759925.1 Ficus religiosa | reverse complement strand
TTTTGTTTTATTTTCTTTTCTCGAGAAATTCTACTCGGACTGATTAGAGTTTCTATTTGGAGTTATTAGAGGTTTTATTATTATTAGGTTTTACAAGTCCATAAATAGAGGTGATATTTATTAGATATGTATCATTATTGTTGTGTTATATCTACTTCTATTAATGAAGACCTAAAACCCGACCTCAACCCCTATCCTAAAACCCGATCTCGACTATAGTCTTGAATCTTAATCCTGACCCCAATCCCGAATCATGGCCTTGACTCGTGTCTCGAAGCCCGATCTCGACTATTGTCTTGATTCCTAAATGTTGTCCCAAATCCTAAATCTCTACCCCAAAACTTGACCCTGACTCTTATCCCGAATCCAAAATCCGGTCTTGAATCTTGACCTTGGTCCCAAAACCCAATCCCCCTTTCCTGAAACCTGACCCACCGTCCTGAATTTTGACCCAACCCGTCCTCAAACTCAATCCTGACCTCAATCCAGAACTATACTTAAGTTTTAAAATTCTGACTCCTATCCTAAAACCCAATCTCGACTCTGGTAAATGATAGAAGTTAAATTAAATAAATAAAATAGGATCCAAACATGCATGTTTTGTTTTCATTTTTATAAATCTATTTTCGAAAACAATTTCTGAACACTACATATTTTTTTTATAAACATGTGAGAATTGTATTTGTTCTCGTATTTGAGAGCAAAATTTTGAAAACTGAAAACAGAAAACATGGATCAAATTGGCCCTTCTTTTTCTTGTTTATTTAAAATTTTAGCTATTGGGCAAAATAAGGGCATGATTGATTTAGGCACGCTTATGTTAAGGATGGATATGGACGCCAAATATTAATGGGCTCAAAGTAAATCGGCTCGACCGGCTTGTTTGACATCTCTATATTGGACTAAATTTTGACTATCAATTCAAAATTTTGTTAATTATGGAATTTATAACATTATTTGATTCTGTTTTACACTTCTGAACATGCGATTAATTCTTGAATTTCAGCCAAATAAGGGTTCAGCGCACACACATACATTTATATATTATGTACTTTTATGCATGCTATTATCATCCCTTTTCTTTTCATAGAAGATCTTAAACTTTAATTTTATTTGATGCAGAAATATGGCAAAGTTTTCAGACCTACCAGAGCACATGGTCGTAGAAATATTGTTATGGCTACCCCCGGAGTCTCTCTTTCGGTTTAAATGTGTTGAAAGATCATGGTATTTTCTCATCAATGATGTCATTCGGAACCCAAAATTTGTGACCAAGCATCTCAACAATAGCAAGAAGAAGGCGTCGTCTTTCATCATCAAGTGCGACGTCCATGAGTTAATGGGTCACTCGTCTCTCCATATTTACCATAATGAGAACAACAGACAACGCCTTGTACCTAGTTTAAAGGATTTGGCACCACTACTTCCCAAGTCTGATGATGTACGTGGAGCTTTTGGCACTGGTGGCATCTCCCATTGTAATGGCATCATCTGCATAGCTAACTTTTTAGGTTGTCGTATTGTATTATGCAATCCGGCAACTAGGGAGTTGAAGCACCTTCCAGATCCATGCTCTCGCAATCGGATTCTCAATTGGCTAACTAAAGTTGGATTTGGTTATGATTATATTGACAACGTCTACAAGGTTGTTAGGGTTTGTGGACGGCGTGGTACTTTCAAAGCTGAGGTATATACTTTGGGACTTGATGCGTGGAGAGATATCGAGGTCAATCAAGTAGTAGAAAGTTTCAATGAGTATCCTGTGCACACCAAGGTGGTGCATTGCAAAGGATTCTATTATTGGCTGGCGTGCAAGACGCCTACACCAAATCTGCGCGTGATGCAAATGATACACTCATTTGATATGCATAAGGAGAAATTTGATACCATACCTTTGCCTGATATCGTCCAAAGCAGAGAGTTTTCGACAGCTTGCAGAATAAGCCTTACTGAGTGGAATGAATCTTTTGCTTTGATTTATATTCCGAGGAAAGAAAGGAACCAGGGAAAATCGATTGACATTTGGGTACTGCACGACTCATCTGAAGGTCATAGAAATTCTCCAAGTTGGACTAAACAACTATCACTTGATCCAGGAGGGAATATTCATGAGATTACAAGAGCATTTTTGGGTGGTGAAGAGCTCCTTGTGCATGCAATTGAACAAGGCATCTTCTGCTACAACATGCATACGAAGAAGGTTACGTGGATTCTCAAAGGGATTGCAAGACGTTTTGACGCTTTTTATTATGTGAAGAGTTTGGTTTCACTAAACGGGACATGTCCGGCTAAGTGACAAATTTGAAATTATGTACATTGATTTTTTTTTTTTGGCTTGCAATTTTTTCTTTCTTTACTTAACATTTAGTTTGGAAAACTTTTTTGGACAAGGCTTTCAATGTTTTAACCCTTCAAGGAAATTATTTTCTAAAGACTTGTTTTCGAATTGACTAATGATACTTTGGCTCCGTAATCTTTCAACTCCGGAAGGCTCTGGTCTACGTGGCAATTACAATATAAAAACCTATAATATTCACTTATTTACCGAGAAAAAATAAGCTCTAAAAGTGCGACCCATTGTCCTGACTTAGATCCCCCTTAGATTGAGGTGAAGGAAGAGAAACGAGAAAGATAAAATCAACATCTTCCTGATCTCAGTTGGAGAAAGAGTCAAGAGGTTCAAATTTTTCTCTCACACAAATAGACATTCGAAACATCTTGAAGAGATCTGGTAAAATAAATCGTTGATGAAGAGTAAGAAATGTTTAAGACACAAGACTTTAATATTTAAAGTTCACATGTAAATTACTTTTTTTTTTTTTTTTTGCTAATCTCTAATTTCATAAATGCGATCCGAAAAAACAGGATGTTTGCGGGAGTTGGAATTTGATATTTCAAGTGGTAATTGGGGGATCTAGCCGAGAAATAAAAAGAAGAAACAAAAGAGAGAGAGAGAGAGAGAATTTAACTTTCCTGTTAATTTTGGAGTAAAAGTTTCTTCTGAGAAAAAAAAAAAATATCTTCCGCACAAACAAAAATATATTCTTCAGTTGGAATAACCAAAAAAAAAAAAAAAAAACCAAAAAAAACCAAAAAAAAAAAAACAAAAAAAAAACAAAACAAAACAAAACAAAACAAAAAAAACAAAAACAAAAACAAAACACAAAACACAAAAAACAAAACAAAACAAAACAAAAAAAGACCTTTTAGATTGATTATAAAATAATAGGATTAATGAGAAAATGACATTCTAAAGTAATTTTTAGTAAATATCCCAAGTTGTTTTCTTTTTATTATACTAAATGTAACTTCTTCTTTTTTTTTTTTTCGAATGAACTATTAATGATGAAATATGATCCATGAATGATTAACTTAGTGACCAATAATTAATTATCAATATGAATCAATTAGACTAATTAGCTCAAATAGTCCCTGAACTCTTTATGAGATGATGGTTTGATCACTACTTTATTTTTTTCGTCAAGAAAACCTTGAACTCTTATAATGTTGGCCATTACAGTCCTTTCCATTCAAAACTATTAAATTTCTAACGGAATGTGTCATACAACCCCTCACATAGTCCAAATTAACCATTAAAAAAAAATCTAACGGAATGTGTCATATGACCCCTCACATAGTCCAAATTAACCCCCCCAAAAAAAAAAAAACCATTATCAAAACAACACCTCACACCGATAACATTTAAAAAAAAAAAAAAAAGGTGATTTGCAAGAATGTCATAAATTTGACATCTTCTTATAATTTTACCCTCCCTAAGAGTAAAGTTGATAATTTTTCCATTTCATAACATTTAATTAAATAATTAAATGAAAAAAATAGTAAATAAACAAAAATATTCATTTCTCTTTATTTTCTTCTCTTTTTAATTTATTGAAATATTTTTTATATATCTCCGACTCTATACGCTGGCCGGTCTCCGGTCATCGATGGTTAGTGGTTGGCCATGGGTTACCAGAGAGATTATGTTAGAATCCAAAATGGATTCTGAAATTTTTTTTTTTTTTGTATTTCAATAAAGATAATTGGACGTATCCGACTCTGGTCATCAGCATCAATGTCAGTCGTCGGAGAGATTCTGTTAGAATCTAAAAATGATTATAATAGATTTTTTTTTTGTTTTTTATATTTCAACAAAGATGATCGGATGTCTTTGACTCCATTTATCGGCACCATTCGCGGAGAGATTCTGTTAGAATCCATTATGGATTGTAGCAAAAAAAATTTTTTTTTTTGGATTTCAACAAAGATTGTCTAGACGTCTTCGGCTCTTGTCACCAGCGTCGATGCCGGTTGCCAGAGAGATTTTATTAGAATCCAAAATATTTCTTCTGGATTTCAACAAAGATGCCTTAGGTTTCGGTCGTTAAAGAAATTATTTTAGAATTCAAAATAGATTCTATCATTTTCCTAAATTTTAATAAAGATGCCGCAAACTCCGGTCCTTAAAGAGATTATGTTAGAATCTAAAATGAATTCTACAAAATACTTTTTGAATTCAAAAAAATACATATTGAATTCTACTATAATGCTCATTGAATTCTACTATGATTTTTTTATTTATACTAGAATACTTTTTGAATTCTACTAAAATACTCTTTGAATTCTACTATAGTGCTTTTTGAATTCTAGAATGCTTTTGATATTCTACTACAAAATTACACCAATGATAAAAAAAAAATAATCAAACAAAAGACCAAAAACTCAGCCATCAAACGAAGAACCAAATCCAACTTTAACCATGATTTTGTTTTTGCTTCTACGAAAGCATGGATTTGGAAGACGCTTTTACTCCCTGGTTGCCGGATTGCAAAGTACAATACGAGAACTTCATTACAATGATATATATATATATATATTTCATAAATATCTATATAGATTATAATTCATTTTGAATTTTAACAGAATCTCTCAAAATTATTTTTGTTTCTTTATTTATTTGTTCAAGACTTTGTTCGAGATTTTGATGAAGCTTCCTTATTACATTGATAACGTTTACAAGGTTGTTAGGGTTTTGGATGGCTAGGTAATTTCAGAGCTGAGGTATGCACTTTGGGACTTGATGCATGGGGAGATATCGAGGTGAATCAAGCAGTAGAAAGTTGCAACGAGTAATCCATGCGCACCAACAAGGAGGTGCGTTTGCAAAGGATTCTATTATTGACTGGTAAGCGAGGTAGATCAGAAAATGTTTCACTCATTTGATATGCATATATAAGGAGGAATTCGATACCATACCCTTGCCTGATATGGTCCTAAGTATAGAATATTCATCAGTTTTCAATACCAGGCTTACAGGGTGGAACGAATCTGTTGTTTTTTATTTGCTTTCCAACGAAAGGATGGTTCGCAAAAAAACCTATTGAAATTTGGGTTATGCGCGAGTCGATTGAAGGTTATAGAAATTCTCGAAGTTGGACGAAACAACTATCAATAGATGTGGGAGGAATTCATGGGGTTCCAACAATATTTTTGAATAGCTAGGAGCTCCTTCTACACGTAATTGAAGAAGGCATTTTCTCCTACAACTTATACGAGGAAGGTCATAAGGCGGATTAGCAAAGGGAATGTAGGATGGTTTGATGCTCATTATTATGTGAGGAGTCTAGTTTCAGTAAATGGAGCAAAAGGAGCATGATGTTGAGACCGCCGGAGATGCGGTTCACGGAAAACAGGAAAAAAGAGAGTTGAAAGATCATTTTGAGGATTTCTTATTTCAGCGTTCCTGAGAGTGTGGTTAGAATTGGCAATTCCTTAGGCAATGTTTTGCCGAGAAAGTTAGCTACAAATGACTGTGTTCAAGTTCAAGAAGTATTAAGTGCTTTCAATTTGCGATTTTCTTTCCCAGCTCAATAAAAACTGAGGCCTTATTTGAATTTTTTTTTTTCTCAAAGCAAAAAAGAAGTATCTTTTTAGATTATTACCGGATACAATAGGCTCATTTAACAGAACTTTTGCTTTTGCTTTTAGCCAGTAGAAGAAGAGAAGTAAAAACTATGGCTTCTCAATAAGTGTTTAGAACAAAAGAGCTTTTTAGGTCAAAATGATTTTTAAAGTAGTTTAACTAGTAATAAAAATTTTAAAATAAAATTTTTAATGTCTAATTCAAATTCTAAAATAAAATTTTTAATGTCTAATTCAAATTCTATTACAAGTTTTAAAGTCCACTTAGAAGAGCTTTTGTCAGAAGTCACATTTTTTGGTTTTGACAGGAAGCATTTTTAAAAACTGGAAGCTCTTCTGACAGATTCTCCAAACACTTTTAAAAGCTGCTTTTGGACCTAGAAAGCTAAAAACAGTTTCTAGGAAGTTATGCCAAACAGGCATAAATTATTTAATCTCAAACTAATTATTCCAGCAATTTTCTAAGAAAAAATGAGCAACACTGAGATTTCTTTATTAATGAGTATGGTCAAGTTGCAAATATTTTTCCCATTTTGGCCACTATTCTGATATAGCAGAAAACTTTATGAAAAAGTTCGTTTGAACGATCTCATCTTTTCGATGTTCTTTGTTTGGTTCTCGTGCAAGTCGTCTTCGAGCTCCTCTTTAAGGGTGTTCGAAATACTTGTAACAACAGGTTGTACAATTTGTGTGGCCCTGATCTTCATTGACTTTCTCCAATTTTCATCATCACTGTCATCATCTTGACTTTGGCTTCTACTTATCGAAGGTCAACCGTTGATCCGGACTATAGCCAATTTGCATATGCCCCGAAGAACCGGAAGCTTGACTTCAACATCGCAGCAAACCTCAAAGAAAATTTTTATGACGACGAAGCATGAATGTGATTCATTTTACTATAAGAAAATGATCCAAAGTCAACTTGTTTGGTGTTTGGTAAGTGAGAATTTGCATGCGTTGCCTTTCTTGTACCTGCATTGTTTTCAAAATGGTTTTTAATTTTTTATGAATCTCTGGCAGCGCTCAAAGACTAGTTTTTGGAATTGGTCAATCTGCCTTCTGCATGATCAAGTTGACACCTAAGATTCCGTAACGAGTACATACTTCCGCAGAAGCATAGTCGATTTTAGGTAACTTGTTCTCTTTGTTACTGTTCTTCTTCTTTTAATCAAAAAGAAAAAAAAATTCGAACATATATCGTCTTTTCTTCACTATTATCCCGAATAGGATTGCATATTTCACCAGTGTTTGCTCATGAACACGAATTTAGGGACAAGATCAAATCATTTACCATCAGCATATTAGGAGAACTCTACAATTGAGTATAATGTTAATCAATAGAGAACTCTATTTTTTAACCATCACATCTGTATTAGGTTATGTTTGTTTTGCTTATATTTTCTACTTATCAAAATTAATAGTATGTTTAGTTATCAGGAACGGAGAATTAGAACGGAGAATGGAGAATCAAAATTAATCACTTTGTGGCGTAATGGAGATTGACAATCTCATAACCCCTTCGATTTTTGACTCTAAATCGTGATATTAGCATCAAATTACTATCTTACACTTATATTAAAAAATACCAAAGAATCATAATAACAATCTATATCGATTATTTTATATAATAAAATTACCCTACTTAAAATTGATTTTGTTAGAACAAATAAAAAATATTTTTTAATTAGAATAAGATAATATCTATTTATTTTTGACACTTTGTTTTTTATTTTACTTATTTTAATTCAAGTTTTTTTTTGACACTTTTTTACACAACATTTATTTATTATTTTATTGTCTTAATATCATAATAATTAGTGTTATTTTGATTACCAATGGGGTAGGAAATAAACAAACATCATTTTCTACTTTTGAAAACATAATTATAAAGGAGTATATAAGTAAATTTAAATATTTTCATTCCGATTTTGAATTTAAGTAAACGTTATCAAGAGTCATAGTGACTTTGATACTAAATCTTATAACCAAGTAAATAACTTATTCAGATTCTAAATTCTCGTTTTGTATCATGTTCACTTCGAATCTTACTCATTCTAAGTATGCGTAAGTAAACACACTATATATGCTACGACAATGAAAATTTTGGGCAACTAGCCCTATCCACATTTTTAAATTTATTACCAAAAGATTGGCAGATTTTGGGATCCTACAATTTTTGTGCCTCTTTGTAAAAGGAAAAAGGGAAAGAGAAATCAACTATGACATGAAGCTCTAATTAGGAGGTTTTAAATAGCTACATAGTGATCTTTTCCGTAAATGATATTTAAGATTTCACCAATCTGGGACTTGCACGTGGAACGCCAAATTAAAGCTCAATTTAGGAAACATTGTTGAAAACATTTAGTTAATCTAATTAGTCGGATTTACCTGATATCATTCCTTAAACAAGATTTCATTCCCTGACATCGTTGTGTGGTCCTGATTTTCTTGATTGCCGAGAAAGGCTAATCTAAGGCAATTGAAAGGCTTTGTTCTTTAGTCAAGTTCAAAAGTCTTCTTTTCTTTTTCTTTTATTTCTTGTAATACCAAAGAAAATAACTTTGGAGATCAAACGTCTTCAAAACTGTTTTTAGAAGTGTTTAGATGATTTCGATCATCATCGGATGAGCTTTGTTTTACGTCTTGTAAAAAAGCTTATCTAGACTATAAAATCTTGTACCAGAATCTTAAAAAGGTTTATATATGCCCTTCTCTAACTCTTTTATTATGTAATAGAAAAATCAAAAACATCAATTTTTGCCTTATTAAGCACATTAAAGATATGATCAAAATACTAATCGAAAATCATTACTTCTATTTATAATCTTCTATTTACTTGGATGTGCAGCATCCATAAATATGAAACGTCATTATAAGGATGGATTATTTCGTTAGTATTCAAAATGAGCGGTTAAGATATTAATTCATCATGGAAACCCCAGTTTAAACTTTAATGTCACAAACAAAAAGTTCATGAACACATTCTCAGACCCAAAAAAAGATGAACTTAAACTTGCTGCACCATTATATATATATATCTATGTATGTATATAACAATATTAAAAGATATCGGTGATCAACATTATTCAATAATAAAAAGTAGATCTACTCTAGGCAAAATAAAAGGCAAGCCTAGTCCCATATCAGAAAGGAAGCAACAATTGTTGGGTTCTGAATCAATGTAAAGAGCGCAGTCTTGGTTTCTAGTTTGCTCAATGAGAAAGCACTTTTAGTATTATATTTTAACTCTAGTAATGTGCGGGTGTATTTTGATCATGTAAATGAGAGAATTGTATCGTAAATAATAGTCCTTATCTCGTTTCCATAGTTCACTTCCCAGAGGCTTTCAAGGAAGTTAACTTGCGATGATTAAATGCATGAAACAGAACTCCTAATTGATCTGCATTAAACTTACATTCTAATTGATCTCTACCTTTTGGAGGAAAAATGCTAGTGTTTACAAACTTCTAAAGACCTCATTGACACGTATTCTACCGCATCGATTGCTGGCAATTGATCTATTCTTGGAGTTGGTTGATCGAGCCTTGATAGTGACGAGAAAGATGGTTATATCAGACTCGGATTACTCAAGTTCATGAATCGTGTAAGAGATTAGTGTCGGAATATAAGGAATGCTTTGAGCATGAAAGTGAATCTTGGTTAATGGAATGAGAGAATTTTCTCATTTTTTTTTTTTTTCAAACGTTTTCTTTTGAATTTTTTTTTTTCTATTAAAGAAAATAACTTTGAAGTCCAAAAGCTAGTATCGATCTATCCGGCATTGCTTATTACAAAGTTATTTTTGGCTTCTTATATTCCAAAGTTTTTAAAAATGTTTATATAACTTCTCATTGTCAAAGAAACTTGATGTTGAAGTCGTAAAATATGCCTTCTTAGAAAAGCCTTTTTAAGAAGACAACTTATTCTATAATCTTAATAAAGGTTTAAAAAGCATGCATCACTACTTTTAATTATTTGTTAGAAAAAAAATAAAGACATGGATTTTGTGGCGCATTTAATCATCACTTTTATTCATCGTCTTTTAATTTTTATTGAGATTTGCAACCACCATAAATCTGAAACGTCATTGTAAGGGTGGATGGTTTCATTAGTATTCAACATTTGCGGCTAAAATCCTTTTTAACCAAAAAGCATTAGCGGTTAAGTTACATAGACAATCAATTCATTTGTGAAACGAAACCCCGTTTTAATTTTACAAGGATAAAAAGTTCATGAACACATTATCAGAAGACGAAAGAGAGAGAGAGAGAGAGAGAGAGAGAGAGAGAGAGAGGAACACAGTTAATGAAGTTAAACTTGTTACATATAGAACCGGGGTGGAGATAAATACTTAAAAACCCTTTTTGGCCAGGTAAATTTAATGTTTTTTTTTTAAATAAATTTTTCCCCTTATGCAAAAATGTTTCACAACTTTATCCCTTATTTACCCCCTAATTTTGTTTAATTACTAAATATACATAAGTTCTGTTTAAATTTCACCTAAATTTTTTTATAAAATGTTTTAGATACCCAAATTTAAAATTTAGTATCTCAAATGAACTATTATATTAATTCACTATTATTTTTAACTCTAAACCTTAAGATTGTTCAATCGCAAGTTTAGTTCATTTAAAAAAAAAAAAAAAACCCCCCAAAGATACAAATAGAAAAACAATGACAAAAGATTTTAGCATTGTAGTTTTAGATCAAATTTTTTGTTTAATTTACATTCAGTATGAAAAAAAAAAAACAATAAAATTTACTCAGTATTAATTATAATCTTTCACGTGACAGATACCACAAGCATTTTTACACGCTAAGGGGTTAAATATATGTGTGTGTGTGTACAAATAGATTATTCATATATGACTAAAGGATAAGGTAGGTAGCAATTGTCATTTATAGAGTGCCACATAAGTCGCTTAAGAGTGTAATCAATCCAATAATAATATAAGTCAAAACTATAGAAAAGAAGTTTGCCCTAAATAATGCAATAAAAGATATTATGATAAGAATATTTCTTTGCCAAGACTTATTAGCAGATGATAAGAATAATATTACTTTACTTGCCAAGCTAGTTTGCTCTCCCGTGACATAAACTGTGTGAAGCACCGCAAACCATGCGGATGAGTTCTTTCCCACACGTAACTAACTCATCATCTCTCTTGATTGTGTGTCGTTTTCTAGTTTTCTTTTTTATCTAATTAGTAGACTTGTCAATCATTTGCATCAATTCATATTTCTGTGCTCTAACTTTTGGTTGATAGTAACGTACTTTATATACATATACATATGTGCGTATATATATATATATATATATTCTCTTTTAGTTAAATAATATTCTTTTAAGATTTTGGAATAGATTCTTGTTCAGATTTCCGGAAAATGTTATGTATATAAATATATTAGTTCATTTTTACAGTTATTATTTTTTTAGTGCAGTTTCCATGATGCATGCAAACTTTAAATACGTGATAACTGTCGTTTTGTGATCAAATTTAGTTAAAATTTCTTAGTTTCAAAATTTTGGTCCATTATACATTTATATAGTTTTTTTTTTTTTTTTTTTTTGGGAGAGAGAGAGAGAGAATGGTCCGTTATATCGTTTCCACTTTGAAGTGAAAAAGATGAAACCTTTTTTTTTTTTTCTTTTAAAGGAAAAAGATGTAATGTTTTGACCCTATTGTTCTTTCTTTTCCCTTTATTATCTGGAAATGGAAATAATTTCTAATCATTTTCCAAAAAGGAAAAAACAATAGTTTCAAATCATAGTTTTACTTTTGCATATGTTTCTATATAACTGTAAACTATATTTCTAAATATGTCACCCTCCGGGGGGGGGGAAGGAAAAGGAAAAAGAAAACGGAACCATTTTGTACGGACTCCAGATCTACTATCTTATTTTTATGTCCCCATGACTATTCCATCAAAAATATTTTGATAACTCATTAATTTCTTGAATAATTTTTAGTATTTGGCTTTTTTTATGGGGTTGAATTTTTAAATTAAGACGATATAGAATAACATTATTGAAGGGAGAGTCAATAAGAAATCGAAAATTCGAAATTTTCTAGGTATTGTGCGTGCTTTGCTTTTTGCCTTTTGCAGTCAAACTCATGGACGGAGGGAACGTGTGACCAGGGGGCTTAAGCCCCCACTCACTTTTTTTTATTATTTTGAAAATCATATATAAATAGGTATGATTTTATACTAATATGTACAAAAGACCCCACTAATATATCAACAAAATTGAAGTTATATAGCCCATTTTGTTCAACTACCCACTAACATATCAGTCGGATAGAAGTTACAAAACCCATTATGTTTAAAGAGTCCAAGACCTCATTTAGAAATAAATTAAGGCAAAAAAAAAAAAAAAAAGAATATGTACCCTAATTTACCCCCTTCCCAAGGCAACCCCTCACTTTCTCTGCAATTTTTCTTTACTGTTTACACCACCCACCGATCACCATCACGATCATACAATCATCAAAGGAAAAAAAAAAGGAAAAAAAAAAAAAAGAAAAAGAACAACAGATGCAGTATTTTCTATTATGAATTTTGTGAAGAATTGGCGATACAATAGAATGGGAGATCAATTTATGAATAACAATTTAGTTTTGTACATTGAGAAATATATCTTCAATATCATTGATAATGAAGATATTTATACAACATTTTTAAGAAATGAAAACCCGTCGAGAATAATTATAATACATTATTAATTTTTGTTGATCTTTTATTTTCATTGATAACTCCTACGGACTTAAATTCCTAACTCCGTCCCTGGTCTAACTCCTCATTGCTTCGTTTTTTATACTGCTATTATTACCTTCTTTCATATATATATATATATAAATACATATACATTTATTTATTTATTTATATGTTTCGTCTGTATATTTATATTGTGACTTGAAAAGTCCGAGCTAATTAATTCCATACAAATACTAAGGATGTATAACTGTGATCAAAACAAAGAGTAATTAAATATATATTTTGAAAAGTTCAAGCTAATTAATTCCATACAAATATAAAGGATATATAACTTTGGTCAAAACAAAGAATAATTAAATGAGTAAATAAACCGTTTCTTACACATTAAAACAAATTAAAAGAACTAGAAAACTCCGAGCTATTTTTTTTTTTAAATTAAGTCCGAGCTAATTAATTCCGCACAAATTTTAAAGACTATATATCTATGATGGAAAAAGTGTGATTAAATGATTAAACCAAATTAAAGAAAAAGGTAATCCCAACAAACCGTCACTTTGGTAATTCAAAAGATGAAAAATTTTCCCTCAAAAAAAAAAAAAAGAAAAAAGATGAAAAATTCTCTCACTCTCCCCCTCCCTCTTCAATGTTGGATTTGATTTAGTCATCAAAAACCATGTTTGACCCGCCACTTTTTTCCTCGAATTTTCTCTCCAAGTTTTCTTGTTTCCTTTTTTTTTTTTTTAAATATATTTTAAATATAACAATTATTTTTTTAATAATCAATTAAACCTTACAAGACAAGCCAGTAGTGCCACCACATTTTTCTTTTTTTTTTTTTCTCCTTAGAAAAGCAAACCGACAAGTCACTGGGTCCAATAATTTAAATACAACTAGGCTTATCTTACTTAAAAAATATAAGTTCTAGCACCAAAATAAAAAAAAAAAAATTAAAAAAACAAAATAATTATTTAAAAAAAAAAGAAAAAGAACCAGATATTCTTTTAACGCGGTTTTTAAAAGAATTTATGGCTGCGATGTGGTCCACGTCATTGGAAAATGAACCGACTGTTTATGTTTCTTTTCTGACAAGTTGATCCTCACCCTACACGTGGCACTAAACCCTTCCATGAATCCTCGTGCACCACACGTGGCCTCGGTGTCATAGGTTTTGTCTTTGTGTTACATATAAAGACGATTTAATTGACATTTTCATGTTAATTATATCATATGATATAAATTTGATCACTATTGTATGCTGTTAATATGAGTATTAGTTTTATGTTATAATAATCATAACGATGGTGTGTGTGGCTGCTTTTGGAGTACTCTTATTTGTGGACCAAAACGTTCCATTGGGCAGGGAACAAAAAGCTTGCCAATCTTTTTCTCAAAAAAGTTTCATAAATTTATCACTTCTTTTTTCAAAAATATAATAAAGTATAATAAATCTATATCACGTTGGGAATTTTAGATGATTATTTCTCATACGTGAAAATCCTCCTTTTGATTATTTTAAAGTAGGAATTTTATATGATTTTTTTTGTCATAACGTGAAAATCCTCCTTTTGATTACTTTTAAGTTTGCTTCTTCTTCTCTTTCTAGTTCAATTTTAATGTTATTGTTTTATTTATACTGCGGGGTAAATTAATATATATATATTTTTTTTTTTTGGGTTTCTAAAACAACCGTAGGCTTTGTAGTTAAGCATGAATCAAAATCCCTAAAATATCAATACTGTACTTTAAGTGTTTGATTCTTTGTGGTTGATATATATATATATATATTTGTGTGTATATATATATGTATATATATATATATATATTGGATGAGGATGGAATCATAACAATCCAATTGTTTTCATTTCCTTGAAGTCTTTGCATTAACCGTGGAATAATAGTGACTAATTTGCATGGACACGTACGCTAGTACTATACATTGACAAATTTACAACAAGTACGAATACATTTCTCATTCTGGTTTTTTTTTTATTTTTTTATTTCATAGATGGACTTTATAATCAGTAATATTAGGGTTGATGTTGAAAAAATGTAATAAGTGAACTTTTTTTTCCTGAAAAATTAAAAGTGAATTTAGAACATCTACAAATTCAACTTTTTACTAGCTTTGTTCTTTAAAATTATACCATCGCTTGATTTCTTAGTTGGAATCCTAACTCCAAACTAATTCAGATAAATCAGGCATAAGCAATCTCATTTCTATAAGCAAGTTGATGAATATGCTTTATTATTCTCAATATTAATGTGACTTGGATTAGCACGCACGCTTTGCGCCAATATATGTGTGTACGTATATATATGCATATATATATATATATATATATTTGTGCGTGTGTGTGTGCGTATATGTGTGTAGGATTGGTGCTACTCTATGAATAATGTTTTGATCCCTGAAACCCGGAGTTAATTTATGAACAAGGAGCCAAGGATCCGAATCTAAGGAATTCGTAACTCTTATTTAGTTAAGGTTTTAATTAAACTAACTTTTATGATTATCAGATTTTTTCTTTTTGCTCAGATAAATTAAATATATTTATAAATATTTATATCTCGTTTTCAAATACTTCTTGTCAGAATTAGACAAGATTAATAAACTGTAGCTGCAAGCACAGTGATTAAAAAAAATTTTAAAATGTTAATCGCTTTCATATACTTTGATGAGGAAAGACACGCGTCTATATTCAATATAATCATGTTATTTTTAATTAAAAGAGAAATTAACTTTAATTAGCCTCAATTTGCATTTCATTTATGTATTTATGATAATGTATCTATCAAGTGCTAAAGTTGCTAACCATGAATTCCTTTGGGAAAAAAAAAAAAAAAAAAAAAAAGAGAGAGAAATAGTGAAAGCGGACCCTCAGACACGCATATGTTTTTGCCCTCTTATTTGACTTTTTTTTATTTTTTATTTATTTATTTATTTTACTTATCTAATTACTCAATTGGAACACACACACACACACAAAAACTGAAACAAATATAACTAGAGCAATAATTCAGAAATGTGATTTTTAAAGAACAATCCTACGAATCACCCTCTGAAA
>JAFMPE010024995.1:0-15707 GCA_024759925.1 Ficus religiosa | reverse complement strand
ACTCCTTCTACTATACCTTTTCGGAAGGTCTAAGCTTTATAGGCCTATTTTAAAAGCAGAAGGATAAAACAGTTCGTAGTTGTCTGTCAAATTTTTGAATTGCACGTCAAAAGCAAACAAGCAAGCAAACGCAATTAGGATTGGAATCGTGCCAAAGTTCTTGCTCTCAACCACATCTCTTTTCTCCAAATCGAATGCCAATGATGGTCCACGATATGGGTCACAATCATTTCCCCTTATTTTTACCCTTTCTTTTTTATTTTTTATTTTTTGTAATTAATTATGATAGGGATCCTTACGTGGATCCCAACTAAGACATAAACTAATAATCACCAATACTTTTGATTTGCAATAATGGTCTCGATATAGATTTTATAATGGCTATAAGTCCCACCTTTATTATGGCTCCTTGATCGGCCGATTATGAATGTTGAGGCTGAAGATCTCTGACACAACACTCAATATGATTGTTTGATCTGATCATCCTCCTTCTAGCGTCAAAATGTTGAGGCCGAAGATCTTCAACACAACACCCGATGTGATTGCTTGATCTGATCGGTCTTGCACAGTCACTCTACTGCGGGTCACCTGCAAAAGGCAAGCACCTCGAAATGATTGGGACACCAGTGAAGTGTCTGTCACGGGCACTCCGATACTTAAGTCAGTAATGGTACTGATGAACAAGCAGAGAGGTAGAGTTTTGGCAAGAAATAATTGTTCATACTTGAATTAATGGGTTGATTCTCTATTTATAGCAGTTCCCTGCAGGCCCGAGCATTCGGTTGACCCAAACGGGTCGAACACCGAGTGCTCCCAGCGGAGAGACATGTTGCAGGTGTGCAGGCACCGTAGGCCCAATGGGCTGATGCCGCGTGTCAGCAATCTAGTGCTGGGAGACACTAGAGTAGGCTAGTACTGACACAAGTGATCATTGTATTGAGATGAGCAGACGGTGGATATCAACGATGAGACAAGCGTAGTGACAAGCGGTGTGTCAAGTGTTAGGCGGTGGATTGGGTATTGTGACAGGGTACCACCGTCAGCACGTGTGGGGCAGTGCGGTGTGGATGACAAGAGACCTATAAGGTGACGCGGGAGTCATGAGGGGCAACCCATCCGAGTCAACAACATCGACCCTGATCACCACCTACCCCGGGTATGCGACAAATATCGACGGTGGTAAACTCGGATCAAGCAACAAAGTTCCCCGGGAAGAATCTTGCCTAGTCGGATCGTGTTGGGTCAGTGGTGATTGATTTGCCCCCGGGAAAGAAGATTTTGTGGTCGGATCAAATTGCGCCATCAACATAAGCCCCCCAACATCTCTGGGCTGATCTGACCAGGGACGCTTTTATGCCACTGCAAGTCAGACTGATCGCGCTCTCTGGGGACTTGGTTGGATGTTGTCGCGTTATGCTCAGCTTGTTCGTGTTGACAAAGGTTTGCTCAGGTCACGTCTGGTCTGACCGAGTTCTCTGGGATGTTCATGGGCACAGCTGGCCATGTCGTCGTTGCCACATGTTGCTTTGTGATTGGCGAGAAGTTAGATCGACACTTCAAATTTTCAAATTTTTAATGGCGGAATTGACGGGAATCCAAATCATCGCCTCGAAAATCCACGACTGGATTTCCTGTCCAAATCCACCCCTATAAATAGCGGGTAGGTGCTCTCATTTTCTTCATCGTTTGCGAAGAGCTGCTGATATCTGCCGATAGCTACCGAGAACTACTGAGCGAGTTTTCATTGCTGCCAAGTTCGAGAAGATCCGATAAGGTAAATCCTCTCCCTTCATATTTCAATATGAGCAACCAGCCTTCCGATTCGGAGAACGACAACATGTCCGGGGACATCGACATCATGGGTAGTTCGAGCTCGATCGTGAGCTCAAGTTCGAACACAACCGGAAAAGCAGCCGAGCAAGGGGCCCAGACACCTGACAACTAGTCAGGCATTTCCGACATTCCCTCCCAAGATAGATCCGTCAGCCCGACTGCTCAAGCCCGATAAGGTGCTGCTCGGTTGGAACAAATTTTACAAGTGGGCCCGACTACTTGACCAGAACAAGAGTTCATCGAGGAGCTAAATGGAGCTGCTCAAGTACGGCCGGCTCTGTTGGTCGATCTTACAGCTAGAGGGGATGAAGCGTCCGAGAAGACGACTAGTCAAGCCAGTACATCTGGTCGTGAGGGCTCAGAGAGCTCCGTGGTCATAGCTGACCACTATGTATCAATGGCTTACGAGTATACCGGAGGGCCTAAATGGAGATGGGGGACCTGGTAGGTGGCCGTCCGATGTACACCGTGGATTACTTCACTTCAGCGATCACCTCGTAATACCTGGAATCGCTTTGGGAAAAGTTCAAGATCCCCAATGACGTTGTGCTGATGGTACCGAGACCAACTAACTTGCCTTCCCAACCACCACCCAGTTACGTAGCATTGTTCGCCGAGTTCTTTCGAGCATGGCTACGCTTGTCGTTTCACCCGTTCCTCCAGAGGACGTTTCGGAGACTCACGTTGCTCCGATGCAACTAAACATCAACGCTTATCGAATTTTGATAAGCTGCTACGTGCTCTGGCAAAAGCATTACGTCTCCGAGTTGTCATTTAGAGCCTTCTAGAACCTTTATAGGATGAAGACCACTCTGTCATTGGCCGGGTCGTACTACTTCTAAGGTTACCAGGGGACATTTATTGCTGGCTGCCCAGACTTTGACAAGAGCTATAAACACTTGTGGTTCTTCGTGGCTGGTCGGTGGTTACACGGTTAATTGGACTGTGACCAGGTCGCCCCTTCGGAGTGAGTGCCCATCAAATTTAAGAGGGGTTATGTATGGACAAGGGGGCCACATACGATGTCGAATAACCTGGATAAGATTGAGATACTCCAGGAGAAATTGGACCTGGAGTGGAATCAGAATTGGCTACTGTCAACCGACAGCCTGGCGAAGTATAACTGGTTCGATTTGTCCTCGACATCCGACTACCCTCGTGACCGACCAATAACGGTCCTTTCCGGGGAAGTTACTATGGCTTCATGCATGCCTGACCTAGTTGTTCATTATCGGGCCCGGACAGTTGTCACTGCTGACATCGTGTCCACGTCTGATCGGTCCAAAGTTCCGTGTGGAGTGCCGGTAGCTTCAACTTATGGTCTGCGATTTGGCAGTTCCTTTCCCAGGGCTTGGGGTTCGAGGATTGCCAACGAGGACATGGATTTGCTGCTTAGGCAACTCTACCGGACGCGGGGCCTTTGGATCAAAGGTCATTTTGTTCCTATGTGTTCCTTCAATGAGATCACGATCAAAAACTGACCAGAGCTTGTTTTCGTTTGCAGAATTGACCATGGCTGAACGGGGATCACGTGGGAGCAAGCGTCCTAGCGACCAAGACAGGATTGCCCGGTTCCAACAAAAGTTCACCTAAACTGGCAACGTTGCTAAAAGTAGGGCGGGAACCTCGGCCCCTATCCCGGCTAGCTGGGGCCATTCCGACCTTACTAAAGCCCGGGCGAGTCGCCCGAGAGAGCATCAACTGGTCACCATCTCTCCTACCTCCCGGAGTCGACAGGAAGACCCTAGGCCTCGCGATCCCTCCACCTCAGCCTCCGGGGCCGAGCCGATCAGGCGGAAGTCATCTACCCAGAAGGCGCTTGTCGTAAAATTTGACGATCGCCTAACTTCGGAAGTGGAAGAATCATCTCGACACTCTGACCCTGTCGAGGCCAGCAATGATCTTGTCAACAAGCTGGTCAAGGAAAGCTACTCTGGTCGTGCATATTTGTCTTGTACTTTAGGCCGTACTTTAATGTCGATTGTACTTCAGGCCGTCTGCCTAGCCTTCTCGGGTAATGTAGCCGCGCGGGGTTACTTCAATCACATGCAAGAGAAGGTAGCTTCGCTAGAAACAGAGGCTTCAAAGGCAAAACACACCGAGAAGGTAGCCGCCGAGAAGGTGAATGAGGCCAAGAAGAGGGCATCCAAGGCTGAAGATGCTCTGAAGAAGGCGGAAGAGGTGTAGAAAAGAGCCGAGGATGATCTATTTGCTTCCCGGTCAGAACACTCCTGGTACTTACAAGAGGTTCTTCCCGCTGCCCTCGACCAAGCCCGGTGATAGATAGTCGAAAAGTATAAAAACTCGGTGGAGTTCGAGGCCCATCTCTTCGGGGAATATAAGGAGTGGATGCAGGACATGAAGGCCGGTTTCATCACGAGCAATCCGACGGTGACCAGGGTGCACTGGTCATTCGTGCCCGACGTCTCTTGGGAAACGGCTATTGAGGAAGATGTGGCACCGTTGGAAGGAGCCGAGGAAGAAGCAGTAACCAGAGGTGCACATGTTGTTGAGGACGTGGTTGTCCTTGACGAGCCGGAGACTCATGACCACCCTGCCAGGATCGAGCAGGCTCCTCTCCCCGACCAGCAGTTATGATCTTACTTTGTTTGTTTGTTTGTTTTTGTTTTTTGGCTCGGGGGTGCCCTAATTGTACCCCTCCTTATGGAATTAAATGAAAATTTTGGAATTTCTTTTCTATATTCTATTTATTTTACCATGCATTTTTTAAGTCTAACTCTAGTCGGTGTCCAACACAGGGACCTTCCTCTGCGGTTCGGGGACTCTAGAGTGCAGGGTCTGCCTGAGCAGACTTTATGATTGGTCCTACTCAGGCATCTCCTACGGTTGACTTGGATTTTCCAAACCCAAGTCCAACTCTAGTTGGCGTCCAACATAGGGACCTTCCTCCGTGGTCCGGAGACCTCTGGAAGGCATGGTTTGCCTGAGCAAACTTTATGAACGGTCCTGCTCGGGCACCTCCTATGGTTAGCTTGGGTTTTCTTGACCCAAGTCCAACTCTGGTCGGCGCCAAGTGCAGGGACCTCGTTCCTTCCTGGCCTAAAGGCCTCTTGAGTTTTTGGTCTGCTTGAGCAGACTGTTTTGGTCTTGCTCAGGCCTCCTTTGGTTGGCTTGGGCTTATCCCTTGAAATAAATCCCAAAGTCAACTCTGATCGGCACCGAGTGAAGGGACCTCGTTCCTTCCTGGACTGGAGGCCTTTTGAGTTTTTGGTTTGCCTGAGTAGACTGTTTTGGTCTTGCTCGGGCCTCCTTTGGTTGGCTTAGGCTTATCCCTTGAAATAAATTCCAAGGCTAACTCTGGTTGGCACCGAGTGAAGGGACCATATACCAGTGTTATAAATACAGTAGACGAAGTTGACCTGAATAATATTCTTATTTTAATGGGTTGATCATTACATCATTTGGAAAAGATGATTACTGGTAGAAAAGTTTAAGGTGGTCGGCATTCCACGGGTGCTCTAGGGTCAGTCGGCGAGCTTGTACGTGCCTGGTCTTACCACCTTAGTGACCTGGAATGGCCCGTCCTATTTCGGTCCAAATGAGCCTAGTCCGGGTTCTTGGACCAACACTTTCTTGAGACTCAGGTCCCCTGTTCTAAAAATCCGTGGTCGGTATTTCTTGTCATAATACCTAGCAACCACTTCGTTGCGTGCAGCGGTCTGAATTAGGCCTTGTTCTCGCTTCTCCTTGATCAGGTCTAGTTCGGGCATCAATTGTTCGGCGTTGCTTTCTTCATCATAGTTCTCAACTCGGAGACTAGGCAACCCCACTTCTGTCGGAATGAAAGCCTCTACGCCGAAGGCCATTACAAAGGGGGTTTCCCCGGTTGGTGTACGCCTAGTGGTCCGGTATGCCCATACCACCTTAGGTAATTCATCGATCCAAGCACCATTATGCCTCTCTAGATTTTTTTTCAGGTTCTCTTTGATAGTCTTGTTCACGGCCCCTACTTGCCCATTGTTCTACGGGTGTCTTGGGGAGAAGAACACTTTCTTTATCCCAAACTGTTCACACAAGGCAATGAATTTCGGGTTGTCGAAATGCTTTCCGTTGTCCATGACTACGGTATGTGGGAGCCCGAAGCGATAGATGACGTTTTTCCATTAAAAAAAAAAAATGGGTGCACTTTGCCTCTGTCTATTGGGCTAGTGGCTAAACTTCTATCCACTATGTCAAATAATCAATGGCCACGATGCAATACCAGAGTTGTGACCTTGCCATCGGCAGTGGTGATCAGATCAAGGGCCCACTTGGCGAATGGCCATGCACTCACCACCGACGTGAGTTTCTCCGAATAGGACTTAATTGTCTTGGCGAACTGTTGGCACTTAATGCATTTCTTCGTGAACTCCATAGCATCCTTATCCATGGTTGGCCAATAATACCCTTGTCGAAGACATTTAAACAACAAAGCCTTCCCACTAGAGTGGTTTCCACATACTCCGCCGTGAATTTCCTCCATTAAATACCTAGCTTCCATTGGCTCGACACATCGCTGATACGGGGCTGAATGTCCTCTACGGTACAACTTCCCATTGATCCAAGTATACCTTGATGAAGTATTCTTGATTCTACATGCTTCCTCCCGATCGTCAGGTAGCCGGGATGCAGTGAGGTAATTGATGATCAGGTCTATCCATGTTGTGGCGTTTTCGGAGCAGAGGACCTGTTCTTCCGTTCAATGCTGGGCTGGTCGAACCGCTTTATTGGGAATGAGACGAGGCCGTCTATGTCAATCCCTGAGGCTAGTTGTGCCAGGGCATCAGCTTCGTTGTTTTTTGACCGGGGGATTCGGGTTACCTAGTGACTTTTGAATTGGTTGAGCAAGGTCTTAACTTTTTCCAAATACTTGGCCATTCGCTCCTCTTTCACTTGGAATTCCCCGGTCACTTGATTAACGATCAGCATCGAGTCACTGAAAACCTCGATGTCTTCTACTCCAAGTTCCTGGGCTGAATCTAGACCGGCTATTACTACTTCATACTCCTCTTCATTGTTGGACGCCTTGAAGTTGAAGCGGAGCACCTGGCTAGTTTTGTACTGGTCAGGGCTCACGAGTACTAACCCTACCCCTAAGCCCCCAGAGTTGGAAGATCCGTCCACGAACAGTTTCCATCTTTCGATGCCTTGGTCGGGTGTGTCGCGACCTTCTTCCGCGGGCACGTCTGTGGTCTTCTCTAAGTTCTCTGAAATTGATCAGGGAGCCCCTGTAAATTCAACCACAAAATCGGCCAGTGCTTATTTATTCGATATCAAATTCTCCGAACTCTATCACCCATTTCACGATCCGTCCCGAGAGTTAGGGGTTCTGCAGGACCTGGCGAAATGGGTAGCTGGTCGAGACACGGACAGGATGGCCTTGGAAGTAGGGTCTCAGCTTGCAGGCCGATGAGACTAATGCCAGGGCCAGTTTTTCCAGGGGGTTTACCTTCCCTCTGCCCCTTGAAACGCCTTGCTGCTATAGTAGACGGGAATCTGCACCTTATTTTCTTATTGGATCAAGGCACAGCTGACTGCCTTCTTAGACACGGTCAAGTATACAAACAATACTTCCCCGGGAATTGGTTTTGATAGCAAGGGTAGATTGGCTAGATATGTTTTCAATCCCTGTAAGGCCTTTTTGCATTCGTCGTCCAAGTTAATCTTGCATTTGCCCTTAAGTGCTTGGAGGAATGGGAGACACTTGTCAGCGGACCTGGATACGAACTGGGAGAGGGCTGCCACCATTCCGGTCAGCCTTTGTACCTCCTTCACTGTTCGTGGGGGTTGCAAGTCCACGACAGCTTGTGACCTGACCAGGTTAACTTCGATGCCTCGGTGGTTTACCATGAATCCGAGGAACTTCCCCGATTCCTCGCCGAAGGCACACTTGGCGAGGTTCAACTTCATTCCGTAACATTGCAGGGTATCGAAGCAATCTCCGAGATCTTTGACATGGTTGCTCGCGCGTTGACTCTTCACCAGCATGTCATCCATGTATAATTCCATGGACCTCCCGACGAATGGGGTAAACATTTTGTTCATGAGCCATTGGTATGTCACCGCGGCATTCTTTAGACCAAACGGCATGACCTGGAAACAGTATAGTCCTTGGTCCGTCCTGAACGTGGTTTTGGCCTGGTCAGTCTTGCTCAACGGGATCTAGTTGTACCCCGAGTAGGCGTCCATGAAGCTGAGCAATTCATGTCCTACAGTCGCATCCACAAGCTAGTCTATTCGGGGAAGGGTAAAACAGTCCTTAGGGCATGCTTTATTTAGGTCTGTGTAGTCTATGCAACCCCGCCACTTCCCGTTTGATTTCTGGACCAGGACAACATTAGCCAACCACTGCGAGCTGCTTCTTTACCTCTGCGTTGATAGCTTCATATCTTTCAGGATTGAAGGCTCTCCTCTTCTGGACTACCGGTTTATGCTTTGGGTTCACACACAAATAGTGGCACATCACAGCCTGGTCAATTCCAGGCATGTCCTCGTGGGACCAGGCGAAGACGTCCCTATGATCACGAAGGAATTGCTCAAGTTCCACTAGGATACTCAGGTTGAGTTTTGACCCGAGCATCACTGTTCTCTCCGGGTTCTCGGGGTCCAACAGATACTGAATCAGGTCTTTAACGGGGTGTTCTCGGACTTCTTCCTCAGGTATCCGGGGGTCTAAGTCAGTCAAGCATTTGATCTCACCATCAGGGGTGTCAAATTCATCCTCCTTGAAGATGGTCGTCACGATGGTCAGTTTAGGGGCCTTGCGACACACTTTGTTCACCGCCTCCATGTAGCACTTCCTAGCCCCTTCTTGGTATCCTCTAAAGACCCCAACCCCACTCGGGGTGGGGAACTTCATGGCCAAATGATAGGTGGAGACCATTGCTTTCAGCGCGTTAAGGGTCGGCCTCCCTAGAATGATGTTGTAGACAGACAGTCGATCACAACAATGAACTCAACTATCTGGGTCGCCTCTCCAGACCATCTCCGACAGTAATCAAGAGACGAACAGTACCGGCCGCTTAAACGCACTCACCGGCTAACCCATACAGCGAGGTCCAGGCATGCGTCAGTACAACCCCTTCGATCTTCAGCCTGGCAAATGCATCCATGAATAGAATGTCGGCTAAACTACCATTATCGATACGTGGCGGACGACGTTGTTGCTACTCGGATTTCTCTGATCAGTGCATCGTCGTGCGGGTGGAGTAGCATGTTGGCATCGTGATGTGTTCTCCCCCCACAAACCACCTGGCTTTGCGGACATAGCTTCTTCGGCTATTCGCTATGTCACCAGTGGTAGTCCCTCCAAAGATGGTTTGGACAATGTGCTCCAGTTCCGAAGCATTCGCCCAGTTACTAGGACCCGGGTTGGTGTACGATATAGTCGGCGCCGTTCTATTGGTTGCTCCTGCTGGGGTGATGATCATTTCCACAAACTCCCGCAGGTGACTATCTCGGACCAACAACTCAATTTGGTCCCGAAGTTGTATGTAATCCTTCATCTCATGGCCGACGTCTTTATGGAAATTGCAATACTTGTTTTGGTTCCTTCGCACATGGTCTGTTCGTAGTGGTTGGGGATCTCGGAGTAGTCCCTGACCAGAGACCTGGTTCAGGATATGCTCGACGGTGGCGACCAGTGGGGTGTATTGGCGGAACCTTCCCGCTGGCATTTTTGGACCCAGGGAAGCTTTAGCCTTTATGAAGTCATTGCTCACGGCCTTCCCTTTCTCTAGTCGACTCTAGTCCGCTGGGTTTTTATTTAGCTTTTTTCTAGAGGGTCGAGATTGTTCCCAGGCTATGAAACCTCACCCTCTTATATATTCATCCCCCTCGGCATGCTTTCTAGCGATCCCTCTCAAGTGTGCAAAGGTAGGCGGGACGTTGTAGGCAAACGTCCACACTAGGCGCCTGTCCTTGACGCCTTCCTGGAAAACCTGTATTAGGGTGTCGTCGAAACAACTTTTTATTTGTATGACCGCCTTATCGAAGTGGTCAAGGTATTCCTTCAGTGGTTCACTCTCACCTTGTTTGATCCCAAACAATATGATGTCTCCATCTTCCGGGTTTTAGCACCCAGGAATGCGATTACGAAGGCGTCTACTAGTTGTTTAAATGAATTGATCGACCTAGGCATCAACTTTCGATACCATTGCCAGGGTAGCGTCGGTCAAGTTCAAGCAAAAAGCCTTACAAAGAGCGGCCTCATTGGCATTCTGTATAAGCATATATGTCTGGTAGTTCTCGAGGTGCTCGTCTACGTCTGTAGAGCCGTCATAAGATAACATGAACGGCATCTTGAACCTGACCGGGTATGGTGAAGCCATGATAGCCTGTGTGAATGGGGGATCAACAGCTCCTACTTGCTCTAGCCCATATCGCTGGTCCATAAGCAGGTCGAGTTGTAGCTGGAGGTGGTCCAGTCTATTCTGGTCATCATTCTCTTCCTTTGTCGGTTTGTCAACTGATCGATCTCGGACCCGGTGCCGGTCCTGGCCCTTCCCAGGTGATCGAACACGGAGGTTGTGCTTCCACGAACATTGATAGTGTCTCTTCGATATTAGTCCGGATCATGTCTTGTAGTCGCCAGCGGTGTGGCTGCTCTCGAGTGAATGACCTGGTTGCCGCTCCTTGAGCGTTCTCTGCCCGGGTCATACCCCTCGTCCTGTTGCTGATGATCTAAGCTCGCCCGGTTGGTTTAGTTACTTCTCCGGTCAGCCGCAGGTGACAAGTTCTGTAGCTGGTTGGCTGACCTGGGGATCCTGGTCGGTGTAGATTTGGTTGCTTCTTGTTGTGCTTGGGGGAGTTGGATATTTTGTGATTCTCGAAACGCATCCACGAGCACTTTTACGGTCTTGGTCAAGCTCTGGATGTTCTTAGCGAGGATTTCCGTTTGTATGGGCTTACACTGTGCACGGGCACCTTGCTGACGATGAAGTCGCTGGGTGCTCTGTGAGCCGGTCAGAGCAGGATTGTCAAGGCCCTGGACGTCCTGGTTGGCTCGCTCATCCATGGCTTTATCGTGGTTGGGCGCTCAAGGAGCGTGGGTGTTAAGGTTGTGGTTGCTGGTAAGGTGGGGGCCCTCCTTTTAGCGCCAAAATTTTGAGGCTGATGATCTCCGGCACAACACCCGATGTGATTGCTTAGTCTAATTGCCCTCCTTCTAGCGCCAAAATGTTGAGACCGAAGATCTCCGACACAACACTCGATGTGATTGCTTGGTCTGATCGGTCTCGCACAGTCACTCTGCGGCGGGTCATCTTCAAAAGGGAAGCACCTCAGTGATGGGGACACCAGTGAGGTGTCTGCCATGGGCACTCCGATGCTTAAGTCAGTGATGGTACTGATGAGCAAGTGGAGAGGCAGAGTTTTGACAAGGAATAATTGTCCATACCTGAATTAATGGGTTGATTATCTATTTATAGCAGTTCCCCGCGGGCCTGGACATTTGAGCGATCCAAACGAGTCAAACACCAAGTGCTCCCGGCGGGGAGACATGTTGCAGGTGTGCAGGCACTGTAGGCCCAATGGGCTAATGCGGCATGTCCATAGTCTAGTACTGGGGGACACCAGAGTGGGCTACTACTGACACAAGTGATCATTGAATCGAGATGAGTAGTTGGCGGATATTGGCGATGGGACAGGCGCAGTGACAGGCGGCGTGTCAAGTATCAGGTGACATATTAGATGTCGTGACAGGATACCGCCGTCTGCACGTGCAGGGCAGCACGGTGTATACAGCAAGGGACCTACAAGGTGACACGGGAGTATGAGAGGTGACCCATCCAGGTCAACAACATCGACCCCGACCACCACCTACCCCAGGTATGCAACAAATATTGACGGTGGTAAACTCGGGTCAGGCAACGAAGTTCCCCGGGAAGAATCTTGCCTGGTCAGATCGTGTTGGGTCAGCGGTGATCGATTTGCCTTTGGAAAGAGGATTTTGTGGTTGGATCAAATTGCGCCATCAACAATGAATATTTGATATTATCAATATTTATTAATCTGATATATTTATTTTTTATTTTAATATGATTTTGTTCTTATATATATACCGATTAAACATGCTTTTATGGGAAAGGAAATACGCAATAGTAAAAAGTGATTTAAAATAATGTAGACCAATGATATGGATGGTTTAAACATACGTTTGGTGTAAAGGTTTGGATTATAGAATTTGAATTTAGATTTATTTTGTTCTTATATATATATATATATATATATCGATTAACATGCTTTCATGGGAAAGGGAATACGCAATAGTAAAAGTGATTTAAAACAATGTAGACCAATGACATGGATGGTTTAAACCTGCGTTCGATGTTAAGGTTTTGATTACATAATTTGGATTTAGACTTATTTTGATTTTATCAAGACGTTTGAATTGTTTGAATTAAAAAAATGTAAAAAATTTGAGATGTGTTTGGAAAAAAAAATCAATATAGAACTTGTTTTATTTATCTCAAAATTCTATATAAATTTTTTTTTAAAATCATCTCAATTGAACTTGTCTATGTAAAATTATAAAATTTTAAAATTTAAATTATAAAATTATGTAAATAATAAAATTGAATAAAAAATAAAAATTAAATTATGAACATAAAATTTTGAAATCGAGATCCAAACACCTCCTAAATTGAATGGCAACGCCAGATGCGCAAAACTTTTTAAGTTGAACGCACACCCCCAGACACCCAAAAAGAAAAACGTTATATTTTTTACTAATTGACGAGGCACAAACAAAAGCGATGGTCAAGATTTGATATGTAGAAATAATAAAATTTGGGACTGATTGGCAAACAAGAGAGGAGCTGTAGATGCATTTGGTGTTGGTGGTATAGTGCACGCATGTTGACGTTAACATGTCCTATTGATCGATCATGGTGACTTCAACACGCCACCACCTCTCAAAGTCTGTGACGCTTTTGGGCTGTCCAAAGGTGCTAAAATATATTTTAATATTTATGAGACCGAGTTATCTCCTGTTGGTTCTTTATCCATAGATCACCAATTGACTGCTGAAACACCAACCGCATACATCCACGTAAGCAGATGTCTCCAACATGCTGACATGTGTTTTTTCCATTGGTTAGCTCGTCATAATTACCATGGTCTTGATCACATAGTAAACAAGGGAGGCTTCACAGTGGGCACGTGAAATGTGCTTGTGAATTACAGAATACAGAGAGTTGTGCGCATTGGGCAGGAGGAGGAGGGTGAGGTGACGGCTTTTTTTTTTTAATTAAAGTTGGGAAAAGGCCAAAAAGGGGAAGCTCTCCCTCACACACACACCCGCACGTGATACTCATGAATCTGCGTATGTGGAATTTGATGCTGAGAAATTTGTCGAACTACGAGGTCACGTGCAGACAACAACACAACTCAAACAAATCACAAATATGTATATGTACTCAACATACACACAACGACTCCAATCTGCTTCCGAGCTTCCAAAGCAAGGCAATCGAGTGTGATTTTGGAGCTAGTTGTTTGCCACTTTGTGGAATGAGATTAGATACGTTTTGGTTTGTTTGCTTGGGTTTTTCTTCGACAATTGATGGCTAATTAATCAAGTGGACATGAGATTACCGAAAGCTAAGCATAAAGTTTAAAACTTCTTCTTCTTCTTCTTGTTTTTTTTTTTTTTTTTTTTCACATTTAGATTTTTAAAGCAGTGCAGGATTTTACAATATCACATTTAAAAAAATAAAAACAATTACAATACTATGAATAAAGATATTACGGTCTAAAATTTTTGCATAAAATAAAAAACATTAAAGTTTCACATTGAAAATTGAAACTAAGTATAATGATTAACACAACATGTCGAGATGATTCGATTTTTCATATTAACTTTTGTTATGCGTGACAAATAACACCTTAAATGTATTTTTATACCTTAAATCCATCGATTTTATGCCAATTTTTGCCTAAAAAATATTTTCATGCTCAATTGTAGCATTATAATATTATTTTTCGTTTATACGATGGATTCAATTTTAACTTATATTTAATTCGTCAGTTGAAAATGAAAATTTTAAATTAGGATTAAGGCTTCGTTTGGTTCGTTAGTTTGAGTTAGAAATTTTAAGTTCAGTTAGAGATAAGTTAAGTTGAGAGTTTGAGTTGAGTGTTTGATAAAAATTTTGAGTTGAAAAGTTTAACTCGAGTTAGGTGTTTGATAAAAAAAGTTCGAATTGAAAAGTTTAACTTGAGTTAGGGTCCTGTTTGGATGTAAAAAATTTAATTTATAAAGTTTAACTCAAAGTTACATTCCATTGTAGATTGTGAATGAAAAAATGGAAAAATTAAAATAATCTAAAATAACAACACACACAAAAAAACATTCATTAAAATCTTTTACAATATTTCTTACATATCCATAAAATACAACAACAAGTTTGGATGTAAAAAATTTGAGTTAAAAAGTTTAATTTGAGTTATTTAGATATAAAAAATTTGAGTTAAAAAGTTTAACTTGAAAAGATAAATTAACATATCATTATAGGTTTTGAACGAAAAAATGGAAAAACAAAATAAACTAGTTTCCCCATCCACAAAATTTAAGCTATTTCCCAACTTCACCCTTGAAAATGAAAGAAATTTTCTCTCCCACTTTCTCTCACATTTTCTATAAAAAAAAAAAATAGTTTGTAGAGAGAGAAAAAACTCTCTCTCTCTTTCTCCAACAACAACAACAACATTGGTCAAACCCCAACCCAAAAATCTTCACACCAGCACGCAGCATAGGGCTTCGTTCCCTTCCAAACCCTCTCTCTCTTTCTCTCTCCTCACTCACTCACTCTCTCTCTCTCTGCCCATTATATCCGAAACTGAAACCCACAAAGTACTTGCAGGTCCTTCCTTGTCCGATCCCTTTTGAATTCAACGACTTTGCATCGCAGATCGCGATTTTTTGGACTAGCTCTTGGGTTTCTCCCGATCTGTATATCCGTACGATCATCCACGCTGGCGATGAAGAAGAAGGAGAGGAAGAAGAATATGACGATGAATCCTGTGTCGTTGTGAGATGGGAATGCCCAAAGCCGAGCGATGAGATGAGCAAAACAGGGGATGAAGAAGACGAAGACGGTGCTTCTACGAGTCCCTTGATCACATTGTGTCCTCGTCTTGCTCTTGCTCCACTTACAACTCCGATTCCGACCAAGAACCTGACGACGATGGGCGAGGAGGGGGGGTGCTGCAAGCGGTGGGTGCACAGTGATTAATCACTGTGAGATAGCACAAGAATTGGGCACACAGTAAACTGAGTTTAGTTTACTGTGCAGCGGTCCAACTGCGAGTTAGGAATAGAATGGCCTTCCAAACAACATTAACTCAGTTTGAACTCAAAAAATTGAGTTCAAACTGAGTCACCAAACATCCCCTAAATATATGGTCCCAGTTCTTCTATGGTCCCTGTTTGGCCCATGAGTTCAAACTCATCACCATCAACTCAATTTTTGTTTTTTTCCCTAAAAGTTTTTTATCTTTTCTGAAAAAGTCAATTAAAATTACTATTTAAACTTACAAATCTTAACTCAAATTCATACACCAAACATGACCAATTAGTTTTCACCTACGGCCAAGTTTGACTTCTTCAACCTTTCTGTCATGTCTAAATAGCCTGCAAGTCTTTACCCTTTCTACACGTGTGTTGTCATGCTGTTGATCTGACATCCCTACTCCCCACATCATCACCGGTTTGCATCCAGTAACGGACCGAAGCCTATGCCTACATATATACACACACACACACATATATGTATGTATGTATGTATGTATGTATGAAGCATCCTGATTCATGATTCAAAGTAGTTAAAGTCCAAAAACTATCGGACGTCCACAATAAATGAGATCCCCTCAAA
>JAFMPE010024884.1:1053-16760 GCA_024759925.1 Ficus religiosa | reverse complement strand
TTCCTTTGGGAGGGAGTTTCAGTCGTGTCTCTGCCTATGGTTTTCCTATATTTGACACATAAGTTTGAAGGATAATAAGATGATTTATGCACTTGCAATATTCCTTGTTATCCACTGGAGTGTTGGTCATAATATACATAAAAATATTGCTATATATCACCTCATATATGATGATTCACAAATAATTCTTCTACTAACTACAAGTTTTGATTAACTTTTCTCTGTCCTAAATTACCTCATTAAACGTGACCAGAAGGTCCTAAATCAAAGATTGTTCATCCTATGTAAAACATTACAATTTTGTACAAAATGTAATATACAAAAGTTTTAGGGTGCGTTTGGTGTTTTGGTTGTGTTAGAGATGGAATGAAATTTTTAAGTTGAAATTGATTGATTTTTCAAAAACTAATTATAATTTTTTTTCACTTTTTAAAAAAAAGATAAAAAATCAATCGTAAAATACAATTAAATTTAAACTCAACCTTCATTTTAAAAGTAAGCTTAATGTTTCTTATCTTTTTTTTTAATTTTTTTTCTTCAAAATAAAATAAGTTTATAATAGAGTTTGAATCAACTTTTATAATTTAGAATCTAAAAAATTATAAACTTCTATAATAATATGAAAAACATTTTTTTATTTTGTTGACATTAGCTGAAAAGTAAATATTTAGGCTGCTATTATAATTTTTTTAAACAACGAAAAACATTGTAAAACTTCTAAATTATGAGGTCAAAATAAAAAGTTGCCCTTGATCAGGAACAGCTGTCCCTCAAGCCCAAGACAACTCTATCCTTGAGAACAATCACCAATTAGTTGACATAATGATGATGATAGTTTATTTTACTATTCTTAAGATGTTTTTCAGATTTGACAATTTTCATATAGAGGATCTTGTCTAGTATAACATATTATTTAATAACATATTTACGGTGATTTTTGTGAAATTGAATTTTATTGTCAAATACTTCTGTTATTTTCGACTTAGATTTTGTTTGGTATTTAAGTTTAACTCCATTTAAATTGTACTTTTTTGTTTTAATTTTTATCTTTTTTTTGATTGAAAAATCAATAAAATTTATGAGTAGTTTTTGAAAAATTAATTAACTTGAACTTAAAAATTTTATTTTCAATCGGTAAACTAAACATAAGTTAAATCAATGATCCTTTAAATAAATAAATAAATAATGTAAAAAGAGTGCAAGTTCAATAGCATTGCACTACTACTACCATGGTGGTCATTCAACTCACATTTTTCAAACGTTGCAAATCTCACCTGTGAAAATCTGAAACATGCCAAACGCCTCACCTATATTAACGGCACACACCAAATTTAAGCGCCAAATTTACTTCAATACCAAGAAAACTCTGTTTCACAGACTTCCCTCTTTCCCTCCATTTCTCTCCCAAAAATTCTCAATCTGAAAATGCGAACTCACTTCTCCGACTTCGACTACTTCGTCACCTCGCCGATTCAAGGCCTGGAAACCCTTGCCTTCCAGCAACTCCCAGTCCCTCAGGTCTCTCCCTCTCCCCCGACCTCCTCCTTCTCCGACCTCCTCTTCCGCTGCTTCGGCTCCGCCGTCTATGTCTCCCTCGGAATCGAGAAATTACCGGTCGAAACAGCTCTCTCCAAGTTCTTCTCCGAAGTTCTTCCTCAGAAGATCGAATTCGGCGCTGAAGATTTCGACGATAGAGGTCCGTACGCTTCTCGTGAAATTTTCAGCTCCAGAGACTTCGAGACCGAATCATCGGAGGTAATGCATGAGATCTGGTCGAATTTTTGCGTTTTCCTTCATAATCTGGTTTTTGATGATTCGAACTTCATAAATTTATCTTTCCTAAATTTTGATTTTGGATGAGTTTAGGTTAGATTTTGTTTGAGTTACGAAATCGTTGAAAGTGTTTCTGATAACTGCGATCTTGAATCATTTGAAATTACTTGGATGTTCTGCAGTGAAATTGATAATCCTAGTAGACATAAAGCACGCCGATAGCTATTTTTCGTAGAAATTATCTTAGTTAGAGAAAAGGTCAAACTGATTTTGAGGAATTATCTTAGTTAGAGAAATTATCTTAGTGATTATAATATCATATAACTTTGTTTTATCCCTAAATTAGTCTAAGAAATGTAGATAAAAGAAAAGAAAGAAGAACAATGAAAATTTAGGAACATTACTAACTCCGATAGAAAGTTTGGAAACAAACAGAATCGGAATCATAATAATCTGTTTTCTGATGATTTCCATGTGAAATTTTTATCACTCTGAGAAAAGTCAATTCACTAACACGGACAATGAAAGGGAATTGAAATGTACTTCTATCTTTGTTTTATTGAATGTGAGATGAGATCATTCCTTGCTTCTTTAAGTGATTCTAGGTTCGTGTTTGCGACTCTTGAGGAAAAATTAGGAATTTGGGAACTTAATTGACATTTTCGACGTTGTTGTGATAATTACTTGATAACGTTTGAATCAGCTCGTGAATTGGTCCCGTTAAACACTCTTTTGCTTACGGTTTCTATTCACTTGCACCAGGAAACTGAGGTTCTCAATGAAGAGAATGAAGTGGGGGATCAGAGAACTTCTGGATCAGAAGCTGTCAGGATTGAAGTTCCAAACGTATGAAAGTGGCATACCAGATTATGTTATTTTTATTTCATGTCAGGTTACTTCATAAAGCAAACTCAATTTACCGCACAAGCATAATTATTTTATTGCAGAAGAGTAATAGAAGTGTCATTGATGATAAAATTACACAGCGGTACGAAATGCCCCAATTTGAAACGCCAGAGCTCGACGCATTCATGGTAAACTTAATCCATATGAATACATATGCAATTTGGTTAACGTCTATACTTTTACTTGTATTGTTCCTGAAAGTTGCAGAATGAGAGTTTCCAGTTTCTTAATATACATATAGATCACATCTCATACTGAAAGTTTTTCTTCCCACATAACGTGTTCTTTCACTTATTTGCAGGAAAATGCTTTGTTTTTTAAAAAAGAGGGGATCCAAATCCTTTCTAAAACTCCAGAAATAGAAGAACGTTTGGTATGTAATTGCCCTGTCTTTGATTTCAGCTATAACATTTAGTTCATTTCCTCTCAATGATATCATTAAGCACAAGAATGTTGTTGATATATGACAATTCACCTTTATCTTTTCCAACTTCTGGATGTATATAATGTTACTATAGTTTTGATTTTGATTTCGTAATTTTGATATAATCAGACTCCTAATTCGTTGTTCTTTCTCTACTTTTTAATAAGCATGCTTTTTTGTTATTGTTGTTCTAAACTAAATTTCCGGTACAGCTTTATGGGGATGATGTGTTTCTAATCCCTCAGTAATAACTTTCGAGTTGACTTTTAAAGGACGTTTGTCTTTCCTGCAGGACATGCTCGAGCCAGGGCTTTCATGTCATTATCCTTGTGAAGTTCAATCAATTCTATCGGTTGAAAAGATTGCATTTGAGTATCCAGTGGGGCAAAACAATAATTTGCAAGATGAGTGTTCTTTTCAGGACCAGATTCACTTTAATCAAATAACTTTCCCTGTATTAGAAGTGGACGAGATAGTTCTGGAGAAAATTGAAGACTTTAAAATGGAAGAAAAGCTTCTTTCAGTTTTTGAAGATATTGAAATAGAACATTCTCAAAAGGATATCCTCGACATTGGAGACAAGGAGCTTTTGGGTACAAAAGACTATGATGTATCAGGGTGTCTTTCTGATCATTATCTACCATTCCACTCTTCTGTATCTGAGCTGGAATTCCTGGAAAATCTTCCAGAAGTAGACTTGGAAAGTTTGATGGAAATTTCACAAAATAAGATAAACTCTGGAGCTCAATGGACATCAGACTATGATTGTTCTGTGTCAGATAAGCCAGTTGTTTATGAAGAATTTCAGATTCTTGACGCGGATTCATTGCCCATTTTCAAAGCCCTCCTTAATCAACAAGTGACTTGTGAACCAGAACCTTGTGTCTGGATGTTCAATGAGGAGGCAAACTTTAAGGATTTCAACCAACTCATTGTTAGCCACGAGCTAACCCTGGTAGATGACAGCTTCAAATCATTGCCTGTACCTGTTATTTGTGATGATGAAAAGATAAGCTCGATCTGTGCAATTATTGAAGGAAAACTTGCTAATCTAAGACCACAACCCCCATCTGCCCTGGATGGAATTTACTTGGACTGGCACCTTCTTGAGGATAATAAGTACGGCAACACTTCCTACTGCGAGAATATTTCAAAGGATGTGGGTTCACAAAGCATCGATTACAATTGGGATTCTTTTGGTGATAGAAATGCAGTATATGACTTTGTCCTCTCTGATGATTGTCCGTATGGGTTTATCATGGATGACAATGGAGAACCCAAGGAATTTCTTTCTGATTTATCTATCACTACTAGCATTGGCGTGGCAGGTGAATCAAGTAGTAAGTTCCCGCAAGCAGACAATGGAGAATGTATGGCTAAAAAGAATTCTGGTACGGCTTCATTATTGTTCAGGCCAAATTCAGAATCCACTGATCTCGATTTTTTCTTGAATGCTCAGAAAGCCACCAAGCAAAGAAATGTTGAACCAACAATTAGGGCAGTCAGCAATAATGCTACATCTCCCAAGAGTTCATTGGGTAACTCAGTTGCAGCTATATCCTGGGGCGGAGAATCAGTCACCATTTCGGATATGGACGAGAATGTTAACAAGCAGAAGCAGCGTTTCAACTATTTATCCATGGAGAAAGAGTATGATACGGGAGCTAAAGAGGCTCCAGACAAAGTAGAAGCGACCAATATGCCTTTTCCTTCTATGACATTTGTGAAAGAGTCCTATGACAGTACAGTATCTTTCCCTGAAACGGTAATAGTTGTCAATACACAAACTCTTGACAAAATGATAGTATCCAGAAGTACCTATCAAAGAATTCTTGCACTGGAGAAAGAAGGGGCACAAGTTGTTGAACGTGATTCAGATTTACCTGTAGATATTATAGTAAATTCTGCAACTTGTTTAGTGTGGTATGACAGCAGAAACATTGGGAAGAAAGCAACTGATTCAGATGAAGCATCTTCATGCTTACCCTTGTGCATTGATAATATTGCAACAAATGTTTTGACCTTGCTGAGTTTCAATTTCAGTCGATGCATCATGGTAAGAAAACGATATTACAGCCTAACTTTGTTTCGATACAAAAGAATTCAATTTTATAGAAACTCTGTTAATCTTACATGAACAAATTTGCCTATACAATTCAGTATGGTTTGTTTGAATATGATACCTCTGATTCTCACACTATTTATTGGTGCACATTCCCCAAATTAAACACGGCCAACCATTCTGTTTCTTGAGCATTTCAGTCTTCTTTCTGCAGGTCTTTGAGGGAGATGGCGGTTTCCTTTCCACTGTAATGGAATCCTCAGAGGGATTCTACGCTGCGGCAGCAAGCCTGGGAATTGATGTGCAGCTGTTTTGTTCTCATTCATCCGAAGTGACTGAGGAAATCATAATGAGCAGCATTGTAGATGACCCAAGAGGTGTATATCCAAGAATGCCCGAGTCAGAGACTCTTGCAGAGTTCTTTCTTAACAAATTTCCTCCGGTAAATCCTTTGACAGCTCATGCAATATTATCTTCAGGGGCCACACTTGCTGAGTTCCTTGGATGGTCAGATGAACACAGGATTCATGCTCTCCAGAAATATCATGTTCCCGATGAAAGTATTACCCTTCTAGGTGCTTTATGCAAATATGGTGAGCGAGAGGATTCGAGATCAATAATGACAGACTGCTCTTCTTCAGTCTCTTCGGGTACCGACTCCAAAAACTTCAATATCAATGTTGCTTCTAAAAGAAAAAGATGGGAGTACGATGGTACCCTTCACAAAAGTGACACACATATGGATGATTTACTGCATGTTGATCCAGTGAACCAATTTTCTAAAGATAACCCCAATTCTTCTTCTTTGGAGACAAGGCATTACGATTCATCTATGTCAAGAGTTCCGGAGACATTTCACGAGTTTAGAAAGCCCAGACTCTGTGGGAGTAATTTGTTTCATCAAGAACGGGGTTTGGAAGTGTCTGTTATGATGGATCCTTCCGCTGTTCCAAAGCCACATGATTTTCAGATGTCTAAAGAACCTCAAATGTTGAAGAAGATTATAAAGCCTGAGTTATCTTTGAATGATTTTCAGATGTCTAAAGAACCACATGGAACAGATGTGGCTCTGTTGAAAAACTTTGATCTTAATCATATCAACAGCTCCGAGTTTCTGTTTGAGGACGAAAAAGGTGAAGTCATTGACCTAACTGGAAGTCCTGGGTCAGGAAACGGGTTTTCTTCTGTAGCTGACCCCACATTGTTTCTGATGCCTGAGATAGAAATGGACGCCACAAGAAAGTCTCGAACTGCAAGAAGATTATCATTTGGGAAGAACCATCAGACTACTTTCCCAACCAGTGCTGAACTTTTCTCAGGTGAAAATATCTGGAATTCTGTAGAAGATCAGAGGCATATTTTACAAGTGGGAGTCAACAGTTATTCAGATACGGATCATGGAGATGATGTTTCACTTTTTAGACAGCCTGATAAACTCGTAGAGGATTGTTTCAAACCGAGACCTGCTGAAAAATCCCACAGCCTACAGTTCCAAGAGAACTCATCTTACTTTGAATTTGGAGGAACACCGCTCTCAAATGCTCTCAGCTTATCCGATCCTGGAAAAAATTCTCCCTGGACGAAGGATTTCCTCGACAGAATAAGGGAAAAAAGCAAAAACAGATTGCGTAGTCAATCCCTTCCATGTGACTCCCCCGCACCTTGGTTAGGCAGTTTGAGGAGTACATCAAAAGTTATCAAGAGAAGAAGTCCCTCGATTCTTGAGTTTTTCAAGTACCAAGGAGGCAGCACTGCAAGGAGGATACCAGAACAAAAGAAGCAGAAGCAATCAATGCAGTCATCAAGTTCTTCCAAGGATGTAAGAACTTCAGCCTCAGCCTCAGCCTCTATTCCGCGCACACGGACACCTCTAGATAAAAGATCACGACAGGTCGTATAAATTTTCTGTTGGCTGCATTGGTAAATTCATTTGTCAATTTTTCCTTCATGCTCAATTGATCAAAGAGACTTTGTTCTTTTTTGTTGATAGTCTAAATGATGTTCTAACAATATACACTACACGATTGCATTTGCAGACACTATCTTTTGCCCCAAATAATGGTGAGAGCCAAACTAAGCTGGTCTGGAATAAGGAAACTCCCAATCTGAGAAAAAAGTTTCAGAAGCAACTATGAAATTCCAAGAACTGTTGGCAGGGACTTCATGGATTTAGGATCAAGTCTTTGTAACTGCAGGTTTGTTTCTAGACTATGTACAAAAGTGGAATATGTCATAGATTAGACTGTGACTCTGGCCATCTTACAAATTCAGAGCGTTCTAAAGTGTCAAGTAACTTTAAGCTGTAGTATTGGCATTTTTGTCAATAGCTTATGGCTTTATTTCTTGTTTAACGTATGATATAGCTTACGGTATTGTGAGGTTTTTCATTTCCTTATTGCTAATCACCCAAGTAATTCAGGGTATTGCATCATGTCATATTACTCTAAAAAAGAAAAAAGATTTGATAATGATTATTGGTTCGACATTTATGACAAAAACAATTAACACTATCCAAGATCAGGAGCCGAGTATTTTTGCATAATTGGTAAAAAATCACTTTAACTGTATTTTTCTAATATGAACTACAAAGACGAGGAAGAAATCATTATTCAACACACACACACACACACACACGCACACACACACATATATATATTTTTTTCTTCAACAATTGGACCAAGCTTCCATGCACTAGTCACACCTAGATATTAGATCGCTTCACCATAAACTATTTCCACTGTCAAAAATTCGACACTGCAGAGAATGCTTGTATCCTAGTTCTTCTTTCCATTCTTGAGGTTACGCACCGTCATTACAAGTTGCTGCCTTTCACCTTCTACCTCCGCAAACCGTAGACTTATCTCTGAATATCTTCCTTCCATTTCTTTCAGTTCTTTCTCCATGGATTTGTTCTTCTCCCTTAGTGATGCAACTTCAGACAGTAAGTCCGAGTCTGACATGTTACACTGTTTGCTAGCATGAGAAGAAGCGATTTTAAACTCTTTTTTTGCTTCCTTCTTTGCCAATTCAAATTTTGCCTCCAAACTCTCCTTTTCTTTGTTCAATCTCTGTATCAGCATCTGTTTTTCATAAACCACTTTCTTCATTCGTTCAGTTTCATCTCTCAATCTTCCTTTTTCGTCTTCCTCTTTAGAAAGGTTGGACTTCTCCATGTTGAGCCTCTCTAATTCAGCTCTAAGCATTTGAACCTCCGTTAAGAAAGCTTCATGCTTATCTTCCTCGCGCTTTTGAGCACATTCAAGTTGCTGGGACATCTTGTTTAGCTCGGAAGAAACTTGCCTCATTTGTTTTTCTTTCAGATCTATTTTGTTCATTAGCTCTTGCAATTTCACTTTTTCCTGGTGCTTAAATAGGTTCAGCTCTTCTGTGGCTTTCTGGAGCTTGTCTTCCAGTATTCTTTTCTGTAGACGGAGTTCACTAGCTTCAGTCTGTGCTTTGGCAACGTGCTTGTCATTCTCGTCAACCTTTAGCGACATTTCCCGGGAGAGACTTCTGAATTCCTCCTGAAGTTGCTCAGCTTTAATCGTGCTATTCAACCTTGAATTCTTCAAGGCCTCCTCTGCTTGAATGGCCCTCTGTTCTTGCTCAGCTTTGGCACGTTTGATGGAATCCATGTCATCTTCAAATCCCTTGGCTTGCCTGTCCAGCTCCTTCTCCAAATCTTTCACTTGACCTTCAAGCTCATTAATTGATGTCAAAGCTTCGGCAAATTCCCGTGCTTGTTTCTTAGTCGTTTCTTCTAACCTCTCCACCTGTGATTCAAGCTCATTTATGGTTGCTATATAATCTGCACATTCATTTTCCAGTTTCATCTGCTCTTCTTGATTTTGCTTCAACTTCAGAGACATGTCATGGTTGTCCTGCTTCAAAAGGTCACAGTTTGAAGTAAGCTGTTTTATCTTCAGGTTTTGCCTTTCCCTCTCCTCCATGTACATCTTTGTTTCACCATGCAAATCTCTGATCTCGGCCTCTAAAAGCTCTACTTCGTCAGCATCATTATGCCTCTTAGCATTTTCTTCCGGCGATTGTTGATAAGCACTTCTTGCATGTTCTACCTCTCGTGAAAGATCAGATATTTGCATATTTTTTCTCTCCACCAAATCTTCGAGATCCTTCACCACCAGGTTCAACTCCGAGTTTGAGTCTTGTGTCTCCTGCAGTTGCAACTGAAGATTGTCATGCAGTTTCTTTTCATGATCAAGCTCCTGCCTCGTTGCTTCTAACTGAGCTCTTGAATCCTTGATTGCGGCCTGCAGTCTTTTTAGAGCATCCGCCTCATCATTTCTCTTCTGCAATGCCCTTAATTGTTCACATTCCAATTGGAAATTGTCTCTCTCCTCTTTGAGACTACTAATTTGTCTTGATAGGTTCTGTCCATGTTTGGTCTCCTTCTCAATATGTTTTCGAAGAGACTGTATTTCAAGTTCTGAAAGTTCTGCCTGCCTCATCAAAATTGTAACTTCATTTTGGAGTTTTATTATGGAATCATTTGAAACCTCTTCTGACCGTTCTCTTCTATGGTTGTCTTCCAGGCTGCTTGGTGATTCAAGTAAGCTGTCATCAGAAGCAGAGTCTACGGACCAGTTCAACTTACGTCTATTTTGCGTCTTATTAATTGTCGCCGAGGCATCAGCTGCTCCCTTCTGAGGCATGGGTTTTGTTTTGAAGGGTGAGAGGAAGTTGGCAGCAACCTGCTCTGCAGCTGTCATTTTCTTATAGCTTTCGTCATCTTCTTTCGGGAATATGTTTCTATCCTGTGAAACAACCGAGAAAACATTCATGAGGTCTATTTCTTAGAAGTTTCGGGTTTCAGCTATAAGAGTAACCATCTGAAAATAACATTTTACAAGAGATCTTACTTCACTAAAACTCAAGTTGTTTCCATCTGTATCCCACGTGCCATCTTGGCTCTCCAAGCTTCCATTCTTGTGAAGTCTAGGTGCTCCATTTTCTTCTCTGAGATTAAAATTCTACGTTTATCAGTAACTAGTACCAGAAAAAACAGATAACAGACAACAAAATAAGAAAAAGCAAGTAATGCTGAACAAATAGTAACAGACTATTATTAATCTACATTCCTCACCTTTCATCATCAGCTCCGAGCATCCGCTGAATCGTTATCTGTCATCAGAATGTCGTCATGTGTGAGGGAATCATGGGGCGGGTGTTCAAACTTAAAGAAATTGAAGTTTGTGAAATCAAAAGAAATTGAACAGGAGACACATTTCTGTTAAATCATGTGAAACGTGTCTATTCTGTATGTATCAAAATGCGCACAGAATAGAGAAAGGGTACTGACATGTAAGACTGCACCAGAATTTGCAAACTTAAGAGGTAAAGAGATGGTTAATGGTTCAGTTTCCGCCACAAAATCGGAGAAATCGATTGAAGCTTCTCCGAGATAGCCAGATTTTGATGATCCCTACAAGATCCCATTAGAGTTAGAAGCCACCAAGGAAAATAAAAGAAAAGGAGATGATTGGACCGCGCCTTACAGTTGAAACAATAAAGTGGTAAATTTTCTCGTTGATTTTTCCTGTTTTTGTCTCCATGATTAGTTTCACTGGTTCATACACAGGATTCTCCCATGTACAGGTTCCATCTTGAACTGCAACTTTCTCCAACTTCAACGACGGCTTTCCAACGTCCTCCGGCACCAATGATATCATCACGGCCGGTTTTTTCAATTTGGGCACCTGAAAATCAAATCCAAAAAGAGGTATGAACTTGTGCCCTCCAGAATTGCATCACCAAATCCCATGCTTAACTTATTTTGAACAATGAAAATTCAGACTTCCACATTTCCACTCAAGATTAGTGAAAACCCATATAGAGCAAAATGGACTTTTTGGTTCAACAAAAAGAAAAGGAAAAAAAAAAAAAAAAGAATATTACCTCTGTAACATGAAACTGCAATTTGAATACGGCTTTGATCTTGTTTTTCTTGTTCCATGACTTAAACATGTTTACCTATCTCGTAATGGCTTCGGATCTTAGGAAAATCTTTATCCCAAAACTTTCACTCACTACTCAGGCACTTCTTCAATCAATGCTGCATCTCAGAACTTCTCTTTTGTAACCAAACAAAACTTTGTCTCTCTAACCTTGCGAAAGAAAAGAATATTTTTTAAAGCAACAAAAAGTAGTGAACCCGTTATAATATATATATATATATATCTTGTTCTCTCATCTTTCCGAAATACAGTAGATGGTCTGAGGCATTTGGAGTTCGTAGTTTAGAGGCGAGAGGACAAACAAACAATATAGGAAATGGTTATGTCTTAGGAAAAAAATTAAGAAGCTTTTTTTTTTTTAGTTGTTTAATATAGTCAGATTTGTATTAAAATGTCAATGAGCAGCACTAAATGACTTGTTTACCTCTTATTTTAAGAGGGGGGAAAAAAAAGACGTTTGTGGTTCACTTTTTTTCCTTTCGTCAAGGCACTAGTGACGGAATGTGTAAGATTACATAAACAACCCTGGACTTCAATTATGGAACTTCGTCGGTCATCGCACGAAAAGATGTCTTTCTCATCCACCAAAGAATTTATAAAGGTGTCCCTGTTTCTTTTGATATGGACTTTATTTTTGTACAGGTGGGTTTATTTATTTATTTTTTTTGCCCTTTCCGTCTGAAAGAAAATTTTCTGAAGGAGGTTCTAGATCCAATCCACAATCTACTGGATCCTTCATAAATATGTTCATCTTTGATTGCTCACAGGATATATGGTTATTACAAGAGTAAAACTCAACAATTTTATGGTAAATTTTGGAGATATAAGAGAATGAGCCTCGTAAATTTTCACATAAGGTAACGTAATATTTTATGTGCTTGATATATTTAGATATTTTCTTCTCATAACAAATGAGGAGAAAATATCCCTCATTAATTACAGTATATTTGTAGCATTTTCTCTTGACACGGGATATATGTAGACATTTTCTTCTCACAATATATGGGGAAGAATATCCCTCATTTTCTTGCGTAATTTATTCTATCTATCAAGATATTGACGTATTATACACAATATCCCAATAAGACTTTCCCTTTTTAAAGTTTATTTCAAATAAAACCCAATCAACTATTGGCGATGCCCATGTACTACCCTGCCGATCCAAAGTCTAACGTCAAACATATATAATTTTGTCGCAGCTTAATATCCATCTGTAGTATCAAACACAGGACAAATTAGAAAGTTAGAAACTCAACTTTTTATTTTAGTTGGCTCATCGATGTCACAATAATTAAAGCATGATTTGATTAAGAAAACACAAGTCATAAAGCACTCAAATAAAGCGTTTTTCAACCTACAGTAGAGGCATATATATATATATATATATTTGTATTGTATTGAGAATTATTGTCATTATCGTTAATTTTTTTTTGCTGAAGAATCATTTCTTCTAAAAATAGGGTCCAAAGCACTTTATCATCATTCTTCTTTTTTTAAAACAAATAACACTTTAACCATCCACAGTCTTTTATATATATATATATGTATATATTTTTCGTTGCCGGAACTTATCATCCACAGCTTAGTTGCATGAGCGACACAGCCTCATCATGTCCTTTTTTTTTTGGTTGAAAGTCTCATCATGTCCCTTCCAGCATTGCAAAAAATGCAAAAAAAGCAAAAATGCATAAATATATTACTTGTTATGTCCCGGTGCATGCTTAGTTGGCAAACACCAAGCCAAATTGCCTTTAAAATAATTGCGAAAACACATGGGAGCATGTTCTTTGATTTTTGCACATACTATGAAAATTTTCTCAATCTTGTAGAGTGTTAGAAAGTTTTGGGTCTTTTTGTGCCATAGAGATTTGGGAAATGTGAATAAATGTTACTTTTTACTATGGAACAAATTCTACTGTTTTTATCCCATTACTCAAGAAAAGGCATAAATTGTCTGAATTCTTTTCCCAAGTAAATTAATAAACATATATTATTGAAATTAATGGAAGGAAATGAAAAAAGAGAATAATAATATTAAAGGATATTGGTGGTAGATGTCTCAAAACATTTTTCAATAAAGGAAAACCCCATGGAACTCAGAAGTATAAGTCAAACATGAATATGCTGGATAAATTAAGCTAGTTTTCAATTTATGGAAGTTGTAAGAGTCCAAATTTGTGGAAGGTTTAATAGTCCATTGTGTTGGATCTGAGAGTTACTTAATCATTATCTTGTAAGGTAGAAAAGATCGAGATGGGGGAATTTAAAAAACGTGATATGTCAGTCGTACAGTGGGCAATTAAAAGATTCAAAAGAGTTTACTTTCCTGTATTTTGAAATCATTTTTCAGTCTTGGATTCTTTTCTACAAAATCAAACTTGCTCGATTCCGCTGGTTTACTTTTCCTTCCCTTTTTTTTTTTAGTTGCCATTTTTTTTATTAGCTAATGAGATTGACGATCTTCATTTGATGCACAAACAGTAAACGCCTTGTGTTTTTCCTAAGAATAATAATAATAAAAAAAGAGAGAGTCAGTCATAGCTTTTTTCCTGAGTTGGTAAATGGTACTAGTTAGGTGCCTTTGCTTCTCAATGCCTTTAAGACTGGGGTAGCAGAAGAACTAGTACCGCCTAAAATAATGGTCCATAGTCTCAAATGTCTCTATCTGAAGAGCACTCGAGTCTTACACGCACCTGCCACAATGAATATTGGAGTGTCCAGTTTGTTGGCTAATTCCTTTCTCGTGAACCATATTGCTTCACCAATCACTCCGTCGTATAAATTAGACGTTGCATGTCTCCTGTAGATAGTCTCTAGGGTGGGCCAACCCTTTTAAGTGTAACCTTGGATAAATTTCTAAAAACTTGGAAGACTTACTTAAAATTGGTTGACAATAACCTGCTTGAGCGGCGTGGCTACGCCAAAAAGGAGATTGCTTATGCTACGGAAGTGTCTTCTGTTTTTAATTGGATTCTCGGATTTGAATAGGGATGGCATCCACCTCATTAGGGGTGGGTATGGAGGCAATTATGGGGTTATGATTAACCCCCTACACAGGTGCAAGGCGGGGGTGGGGGAAGCTCCCCCATATCCGCACCGCACTTACATTAACCTTTAAAAGAAATATATTTATATATTTGCATATATATGTAGATAAATTTGAATTTTTAGTATTTTAATGTTTTAATTTTCTTTATAAATTTAGTTTATAGATTCCTAGACTTTGGATTTACTTTTAAGATTCCAGTTACAATTGCAATTATGTCATTAAATTTTAAGAAAACTTTATTGAAATTTGTTTTGAGTTTTTTTTTTTAATTCTTAATTAGTAAATAGATAGAATATGAGTATAGCATATCCAGTGATGACACATAAAATTGCGTAAGTATAGAAGGTAAAAAGACTGACGGACAGGGGAGTGGGGAAAACATACCTACCATTATCGCGCATCATTGTAATCCCTAAATTTGAGCATGTTATCTCTTTCTTAACCTATCTCACCCTTACCAATAAAAATAGCACCAGTTGACTAGTCGCGATCTGATTTTACTCAACCTGCTTATTTACAATTGGTGGGATCGTACGGTTGGCACAGTGTCACTGCAAAGTATCTTAATGAGATCATTAAAATAGTAGTTTAAAATATTTGAAAAGTCTAATTATCCAAGTCCTTTTAATACGTGTAATGTATCATTAGGTGGGTGACAATAGAAAAATGGTCCATGTGGAGAAAGAAGATTCTTCAATACAATATTATATACAAACAGTCGTCGGGCAACCAAAGCTATTAATTTTCAGTTTTCATTGATACAGAAAGAGACACCTAATCAAACATCATATGCAAGCAGTGCATTAACCTTCGAAAACCAAAATGGAGCTCACAAATGCTTTAACTTTCTCGGGCTTTGTAGACAGTTGGGCAGGCGGATCTACTATTTTCCGAGTTATTGGGTTGTCAGGGCCCAAACTATTCAAGACTATTTGAATCCAAATTTCCGGTGGTTCTGACATTAGGGAGGCAAGCAATTAGGCCATTGTTGGGCAAAAATTGGGTTTTAATATCAGATTGAGAATATTGTACGTGTGTGTTAGCATGTGTGTTTTTTCTTTTATTTTTTTTAATTACAGTTTTTATATCTGTATATCGTGTATAGAAATGTTAACTTTTATACCTTTACTCAAAAAAAAAAAAAAAAAAAAAAAAAAACTTGTATACCTTACTCCATCACGTAGAGAGTTTGATTCTCCCCACCTGAAAAAGGTGGTAATGGAAGGTACCATTTTCGTACATGTGTAGTTTCACTTGCGGATACTGAGTTAACTCAATAGTAAAGATGTCTTATAATTATAAATATGCATATCCTCGTTACATGGTGTGGTGCTGCTAAGTTCATTCCACTTGACTACATATATCAATTAAGTAGGAGTGTTGTTTTCCAATCTGGTTTTGAGTGGCATATATATTGCCAATGTTTGACACTGCTCTCTACCGACTTCTCAATCCCGGTAGTGTTTGGACTTGTACTAAGCGATATTGATACAAGAAATTCAGAAAAGTAGTCCTGAT
>JAFMPE010024773.1:0-15990 GCA_024759925.1 Ficus religiosa | reverse complement strand
ATTCTGTCAAATGTAGACACCAGTAGGAAGAAAGTTGCGTGAGAAGCTTTGAATAGTGAGAGATTATTCCCTTTAAAAGTACCTGTTTCTTTTGTAAAGTTAAAAGCGAAAAAATAAAAATAAAAATAAAAAAGCTTAAGATCATATTCATTAGCAAAAGTCTGTAATAAAGACTTAGTAAGAGTAACTATCTATAGGGTTCTACTAACTATCTATAGGGTTCCATTCAATGGTTGTTGATGGATACCTATTCAATATGGATGGTGAGATGGAGTTGTTACTNATTCTGTCAAATGTAGACACCAGTAGGAAGAAAGTTGCGTGAGAAGCTTTGAATAGTGAGAGATTATTCCCTTTAAAGTACCTGTTTCTTTTGTAAAGTTAAAAGAGAAAAAATAAAAATAAAAATAAAAAAGCTTAAGATCATATTCATTAGCAAAAGTCTGTAATAAAGACTTACTAAGAGTAACTATCTATAGGGTTCCATTCAATGGTTGTTGATGGATACCTATTCAATATGGATGGTGAGATGGAGTTGTTACTTTAAGATAGTAATCATCTTTATCTCATTTAGTATAAAGGAAAAAAAAAAAAGGTATTAAGGTAATTGCATGATATGTTTCTCCTCAGCCATCTCTCTCCTTGTCATCTTAGATCTCGCTGGCGATGCTTGCGAGAATTTCTCTGACGGAACCTCAAGAGGTGGATCTCATGAGAATGATCGCAATCTCATCGGATACCCTCCAACGAGCGATTCGGTGGCTGACGTCCTAACCCAAACCCTCCGCAAAGGAGGCCGTCGCCGGAGACGACGACGAACTCGGGGTGCTGGCGACCAAGTCGTTCTAAATCTAACCCCATAGGACTCCCTTTTAGCAACGCATCATAGGTTTCCATTTTCGATTTCATTTTGAACTTCACTTGAGTTTGCTTTGTTGATGTAAATGGAGTGTTTGGTTCGTAAGAAAGCATGAGAAGATTTTCATGGAATTCATGATCATGCTTGTTGGTATATGGTGGATATCAAACCCATAACTCATGCCCATCCAACTCAAAAATCTCAATTGAAAACGACAGTGAAAGAAATTAAGAAGAACAATGCATACTCATTTTTAAAAAAAAAAAATCTAGAAATTTATAAGAACTACCTCAGAAAGTCGAGGTGTGGATGCCATAAAATGAGTTTCAGATGTGCCAATGAAATTTTAATCACATATTTTCTTCATCTGTAATTGTTGACCCACAAATATTTAATTTCAAATGTTTGAGAGTTCGTCCCCTTCATATGTTTCTTCCGTTTTTTTTTTTTTTTCCCTCCTTTTTTGTTGTCTGCCATTGTCGCCGGAGAAGGAGCTTTGCTGATTGTGAGGGCCGACAGACCTTTGATGATTGTATTGGCAGCGACAGTGGAAGGCCGGGAGAGGAGAAGAAATGGGGCAGAGGTATTTGGTGGCCTTTTTTCAAATTTTTTTTTTTTTTAATTTCTTACAACACAATCTTATGAGGTAGTGCAAACTACAATTATGATGTACACACATCTCAGCCCACCGATTAGATCATAGCGGCCTAAAAACAAGCTCTATTGGTAGTTATTCTCAAGGAGTCTCTACCACAGTTACTCTATATTCATCAAAAGGATAAAAGAAAAAGGGTAAAGAGGAAACCTCCTTTTGTTCTTCCTTTCTGAATGGTCAGCTAAGATCATCTCCAATGTATTGATCTATACTAATGCTATATTTGTTATAAAGAAGTGTGAAAAAGACAAAAATTAAAATAAAAAACTTAGATTCAAACCTAAGATTCAAACAAGACATTAATTTTTTTTTTTTTTTTTTTACCCTTTCGTTTTGTGTGTAGCTAGAAATGAGGTCCAATGTTATGTGGCATGTGCAGTTCATTGATTCTCTAGGAGTGCAGCCATTGGAGTAAACTAATACAGTGAACAGAGTTTGGGATTGGAATTTGGCATTCGTCTCCGAAAGGTTTCATGTCGGCTGTGCGGATCATATTTCCTCTTCTTTGTCTAGTAGTGCGTTCAATTGCAAAAGGCATCTATTCGATCTTAACGAAATTGTTTGTCAGTTTGGTGTGTTCATTAGCATGGTTTTAGGAGAGTTTTTACTTTTACTTGTTTACTTCTGTACGGTAGTTAAAAACTCTAGTATGCAACTGGAAGAGGTTTTGCTTTTGTTTTGGTTTTTTCCTTTTTTTTTTTTTTTTTTTTTTTTTAAGTCGATAAAAATAATTGAATGAAGTCTATACTATTGTACTGCTAATAAAATTATGATTTAAGTTTCGGACTCCAATCAAAGTACTTTTTATAGAAGTTATTTTATGTATGAAGTTATTGGAAGTTTTTCCGAATAATTTAAACTCCTCAAACATCTATATATTTTTTAGAAACAGTTTTTAGACTCAAAAAGTCAAAAATAAATTCCAACATGCTTTGTAAAATAAGTCTAAGTGACCCATCACTCAAATCAAGGTCTATAAATTTTGTGCTTTCAAACAGGACGGTGGTCAATGAAAAACGTGTTCGTATCAAATTGCATAATCACACGTGGAACTTGTTAGTCGGCCTATGAAATACAAGGAACTTAAACTGTCCATTTTACTTGCTCCTTTTTTTTTTGGTGGTGGTAAATGCTGTCCGAAGCATCTCATTACAATTTGCAAGAGAAAGCAACTATCTTGCACGCAATAAAAACACCAACCACATGAAACTCTCACTTTGAAAAAGAAAGAGTCCAATCATTGATTCACTCAGCCCCCGTTTAAAGGTGCTTTTCCGAATAGAATCAACCGTTGAGACACTATCAAAGGAACCTGTGGAGGGAAAAGACGAAGTTGCTGAGAGAACCATCTTTCACTTACCAGAACGCATACATGTGTGTGTGTGTGTGTGTGTGTGTGTGTACACACACATGTGGCGGGAAGAGACGAAGTTGCTGAGAGAAGCATCTTTCACTTCCCAGAACGCATACATGTGTCTATATATATGTATATATGAATATTCTTCTTACTAGCTGCTTTAAAAAAAAAAAAAAAAAAAAGGCGTCCGATGAGCCTAAGAAATCTGTTATACTCGATTTATCAAACCATTGTGCGGCCACGCTAGTATGATTCGAATCCACAACATGAAATGCCCCAAACTGTTCTACTTTTGACCAACATTCGAAGAACGTCCTCATGAATTACAAATTCATTGGAGCTTTCTCCCGCTAGTGCACGTTATCAAAATCACATCCAAAAAAAACCAAAAAAAAAAAAAAGAAGAATAAGTATGCAAAACTATTGGAATTCTTCATAATTTATGATGCATTAAGGGTAAACCAAAGCAAAAAAGGTCCAAAAAAGAGACGCCAAATATATTTCCTTCCGCATCATAGTTTCTGATTGGAATCCTTAATTTAACTGAACTACAAAAGAGAGTCCCGGATGGCGAGTTCGTTAAAAGCAACCCACATTTCAGATCATCTTTCACACGAAGCAACAATAGATTCACCACCCGCACAAAAAGAGAAAGCTAAGTAATAATCATCCCTATCAACAACTTACGGGTGAATCATGACCCAACCCCAACACTGGTGGTAGACATTTGGCCGCCTTGAACTACTGAGCCATGATTGTTGTAAGAGGACCCGCCACCTCTGCCGCCCCTTCCCCTATTGTTATAGTAACCCCTCTGATAATAACCTCCAGGCTGGTCATAATACTGGTTCCGACCATTCTGGTAAGGTCCACCTCCTCTGCTACTGCCTCGGCTTCCACGGCCATTAGAGTAACCCCTACGGCCACCCCCGCTGCCGCCACGACCACCACCTCTTTGGTTCTGATAGGACCTTCGCAGAACATACTGCTGCTCTTTGGATTCAACATCTCTCTGGTTGTACTCTATTTCTGTCTCTGGTCTGATTTGTTCATGTTCAACTGGGACAGCCTCTGCAGGGTTCTCGGTCTCTGGTTCATCATCCTGTATGCAAGGCAGAAAAAGTTGTTATTATCTTTCATTAAATAGGAAAGTAGTGCAGGGTTGTATCAAAGCTAAAATGACAGCACCTTTTGAACTTCCTCTACAGTACTTGATTGATGCTCACTTATTTCATGTCCTTGAAAATCTGCCGTGCCTTCATCCTACAGAATTTTCGAAGTTAAGTAAACAAGCACAACTTGGAAAACAATCTCTTGCTCAGCCAACATAGAAAAAAAATAAAAAATAATAATAATATATATATATATATAACAAGTATATCATGTATCAGACAGACTTCATAATCTAAGTAGTTATGTCGACCCCAAATACAGATTCTCTCACATGAAAAGAAAGAGCTGAGCTTCAGCCTAGCAAAAGTGTTCCGCGCCACTGCCTATACACAGAACTTCAACTTAAGAGTTAGGATAACCAATGATCCCTGAACAGTAGGTAAATAAAATCTATCTAGTCCAACATGACCGGTAGGGATTCAAGATGACCAGTAGGGATTGTTGGAAACCGAATCCCACAAATCCTCGGTTTGATGGAATAGGGAAACTTGTATATTTGACTTTACTAGAATCTTGGGAAATCGTTAGAAAAGTCCCATTAATTTAGAAATCTGACTTCTAGGGTTAGTTTCTTTCTTAGTTAGTTTCCTATTTTTCTCCTTGTAATTAGCATAATTAGTTGGGCAGCTTATGCATAAAACTGTGTATAATCTTCCTTGAATAATATAATTCAGATTCTGAAATTTCACATGGTATCAGAGCTAAATAAGGCTCCTTGGGATTTTATTTTTACTCTCACCCTTCATTGGTGGAAAACAGAACCCACCCTTCATCATGGAATTTTCTTTTCTTTTGGCCTTCATTGCCAGATTATATTGCTCGTTTCTTTTCCCTCTAACTCCAACTCCAATCCAATATGTCCGAGATAACCACATCACAAACCCCATCACAAATCATTTATGAAGAAATCACATCTAATCCACCGACGGGTGACCTACAACACAATCAAGCCGCTTTTCGATTGAATGGGAAAAACTATCTGAAATGGTCCCAATTTGTCTGCACTTATCTAAAGGGCAACGGAAAGCTAAGCCATCTTCTAGGAACAGGCCCGAAAGAAAGAGCTCCCCAGTTCGATGCGTGGGAAGAAGCTGACTCTATGACCATGTCATGGTTATGGAATTCAATGAACCTTGACATTAGTGACACCTGCATGTTTTTGTCTACGGCAAAGGAGGTTTGAGATGCCGTTCAACAAACATACTCAAAGGCACGTGATGCGATGCAAGTGTACGAGATCAAGGTCAAGACAGGAGCAACGAAACAAGATATCAAGACAGTCACTGAATATGCGAATCTACTGCAGAATTTATGGCAGGAACTTGACCATTATCGGTGCATTGAGACCAAGTGTGCACCGGATGCAGCAATCCTGAAGGATTTTATTGAAAGGGATCGAGTTTATGATTTTCTTGCAGGACTCAATGTGGAGTTTGACCAAGTGAGGGTTCAAATTCTTGGAAAATAAGAGGTACCATCTCTAAATGAGACTATTTCTTTGATTCGTGCAAAAGAAATCCGAAGGGGAGTTATGCTTGAACCCCAAATCGTGGAAGGATCTACCATGGTGATGAAGAAGGATCAGCCCTCATCAACAATGCAGGGAAATGGACGAGCAGACCTCTCAAGATTTGAAGGACAAGGACACGATAATAAGGAGGGCCTTTGGTGTACCTACTGTAAAAGATCTAGGCATACCAGAGAAAAGTGTTGGAAATTACATGGGAAACCACCAAGCCGAGAATGGGGTTACAAAGGTGGCTAGCCAAAACCTCAAGGCCAAGCCCATTTCAGTGGTCAGTCCACATAACAGCCGAGTCATGAGAAGGCCCAAAACCAGATTGAATTTAACAAGGATGAAATAGAGAAGCTAATAGGACTTCCAGGTTCCTCGGAGAAATCTAGTGGTGCATGTTCCCTTGCACTCTCAGGTAAGTTATCTACTTCTCAAGGATTACATGTCTCAGATAAACTTATTCAGGAATTATGGGTGATTGATTCTGGAGCTACAGACCATATGACCCATTCTTCATTGCATTTTATTACCTATACTCCTTGGTGTTGGGATTTAATTTACCAATGGAAACACTATCTCGATTTTATCCTGATTTAAAGACCACTAATAATCTTACCCCAAGAGTCTTTGGTTGCACTACATTTGTCCACATTCATGGAATAATTGTGGGAAGCTAGATCCAAAGAGCTGTCAAGTGCATTTTCATAGGATACTCGTTCACCCAGAAAGGATACAAGTGTTATGACCCATCTACGAGGATATTTTTTGTATCTATTGATGTCACATTTGAAGAACAAAAACCATACTTCACCCAACCTTATCTTCAGGGGAGTCTTTAGTAGAAGATAAGGAAGATAAGGATAGACATTTGGATTCTTTTTTGCTTGGACTTACCATCTTTACTATCTTCAGAACCCGTGTTAGCCCCTTATCCAAGCCAATCTGCACTTACCGAACCTTCTCAGGCCGAGTCATTTCCTTCTTAGCCTAAGTCATCCCCTTCACATCAAATTGTTCCAGCTTCTCCAACCCAGCCAGTGGCAGAAGATAATGAATCTTTTTTATCCTATGATGTTTTCGCAGGTATATTCAAGAAGAAACCTGAATCCTAATCTCATGCAAGTCCAAGACTCAACCTCTAATCCTGAAAATGAGGTAAATACAGTTTCAAAAACTCTTCCTCAGTTACCTCGTGATCATGATGTTCCTATTGCCATCAAGAAAGGCACAAGAGAATGCACTAAACATCCATTATATCCTTTAGCAAAAATTGTGTCATTCAAAAGATTCTCAACATCACACAAAAGTTTCCTTGTCAGCTTAAATAACATTCATATTCGTGATACTTTATCTTAGGCATTATCTAATAAGAATTGGAGACATGCTATGAGATAAGAAATGCAGGCACTAGAGAAGAATCAAACGTGGGAACTTGTTGACCTACCATCCGGAAAAAGCTATGGGGTGCAAGTGGGTGTTTATAGTGAAGTATAGGTCAGATGGGTCTCTAAAAAGGTACAAAGCCAGACTCGTAGCTAAGAGATATACCCAAACCTATGGTGTTGATTATCAGGATACATTTGCTCCAGTGGCCAAGATGAATACAGTAAGAGTCTTTCTTTCACTCGCAGCCAACTTCAGTTGGTATTTGGAGCAATTTGATGTCAAGAATGCATTCCTCCACAATGATCTAGAGGATGAGATATAAATGGATGTTCCTTCAGGATTCAACGGAAACTTAAAAGATAATAAAGTGTGCAGATTAAAAAAGGCACTTTATGGGCTTAAACAATCACCAAGGGCCTGGTTTGGAAGATTTGCCAAAGTGATGCTTGCTACCGGATACAAACAGAGCCAAGGAGATCATACACTCTTCATAAAGCATTCAGATTCAGGGGGAGTCACAGCTCTCCTTGCATAAGTGGATGGCATAATAATGACATGAAATGATGAGGCAGAGAAGGAGGATTTGAGAAGATGCTTAGTCAAAGAATTCGAGATAAAGAAGCTCAGGAGATTGAAGTACTTTCTCGGAATTGAAGTAGCCCAATCCAAAGAAGGTATAATTATTTCACAACAAAAATACGTAATCGACCTTCTAAGAGAGACAGGAAAATCCGCATGTAAACCGGCTCCACCAATCGACCCAAATCACAAACTTGGGGAGGCAAGTGAAGATCCAGCCGTAGATAGAGAAATGTACCAAAGGTTGGTAGGAAAGCTCATATACCTTGCTCACATGCGACCAGATATTGCATACGCTATGAGTATGGTTAGCCAGTTTATGCATAGCCCGAGAGAAGTTCATCTACAAGCATTCTACAGGATGTTACACCATCTGAAGCCTAATCCTTGCAAAGGGATCCTATACATAAGAAATACAAGAATGGTTCCCAAGGCAAATACCGATTCAGACCATGTAGGTTCATTTACTGATAGACGGTCCACTACAGGTTATTGCACTATTCTTGGAGGCAATCTTATTACCTGGAAAAGTAAAAAGCAGCATGTGGTGGCCAAATTAAGCGCAGAAGCAGAGTTCAGGGCAATGGCTCAAGGAGTGTGTGAACTACTATGGATCAAGATAATTTTAGAAGACCTTCGGATCAGCTGGGAAGGACCAATGAGATTGTATTGCAACAACAAGTCTGTTATTAGCATTGCTCACAATCCTGTTCAACACGAAAGGACAGCATATTGAAGTAGATAGACATTTTATAAAAGAGAAATTGGACAACGGATTAATTTGCACCCCATATGTCTCAACCAATGGGTACTCATAAAGGGCCGCAGTGGTATAGAATTCCAAGAACTCATCTCCAAGCTGGGAATGAAAGATGCATATTCACCAGCTTAAGGGGGAGTGTTGGAAACCGAATCCCACAAATCTTTAATTTGATAGAATTGGGAAACTTGTATATTTGATTTATTAGAATCTTGGGAAATCGTTAGAAAAATCCCATTAATTTAGAATTATGACTTCTAGGGTTAGTTTTTTTTTTTTTTTTAAAGTTAGTTTCCTATTTTTCTCCTCGTACTTAGCATAATTAGTTGGGCAGCTTATGTATAAAACTATGTATAATCTTCCTTGAATAATATAATTCAGATTCTGAAATTCCAGAGGGATACTTCAAATTTTCCATGTAGGAAAATAGATGCCCAGAATCTGCAAGAGACTCCTATCTGTCCATGGAATTTCAATTGAGGATGGGGAAGAATCAAATATGCAAAAGATTTAGCTCGGAATCTACATATGTACACAATTTTGAGAGAATATAAGAATCTCTTGGCCAGGAAAAAAAAAGAAAAGAAAAGAAAAGTTCCTCCTCACTAAAGAAAAAAAAGAAAAAAGAAAAAAGAAAAGTTCCTCCTCACTAAAGAGTTGGAATGGATGATGCATTGCAGTTTCACCAATACATGGGCTATTTTATCTCATAATTACACTATATGGTGATCACCAATTAATTCACCTACGTATCCTATAACGTGACCCCTTTCCCGATGATCTTCTAACCTGTCGTATCTTATAATAGAGCCAAATAAACAACCTCATATATAAGGATAGAAACCAACAGAAAAAAATAAAGGCGGCTCCCTATTTCATGCTTTCCTCATTATGTTCTAGATATCATCCCACAAGTAACAAGGACAAGAAAGCGCACTAATTATGAAAAGCAGGATTGTCTAGCATTGCAAATCACAAATCAATATGGTAAAAGTTCAACCTACAAAATCCTAAGTTCAACTTACCATAACAAAAATGCTGAACTTCCTAAGATTTGGACTAAAAGGCAATTCAAAAGCAAATTCCAGAATATAGAGCATAGAGAAAAGCCCATAATCTTATATAAGTCCAGATTATGAAGATGTTGCATAATCATAGCATATTGACTAACTGAGTACTTAGTAGTTTGTTCAATCAGAAGCTTATTTGCTTAGTGCATCCACTCCCTTAAATTCTTAATAGAATAAATAATAAACCACAAAGACACTATCATTCCTTGCCCAATCAACATTTGGCTGTCATTCCTTTTCTCATTAATCTTAGTACAAAGTCTTGAACATGTATACGTTCAGCCAAAAGTAAACTAGACATCAACAACAACTTTGTTATTTACAGAATAACTGAGTACTCTCTTCGTCAGAAGCTTAGTTGCCTAGCGCATCCTCTCCCTAAAATTCTAAACCTAATACATCATGAATCAACATTAAGACTATCATGCCTTTTCTCCACGTCCCAAAGTCTAAACTCTAAAGATACACCAACTTTAATGCTATGTTTGGTTAGAGGGATGGAAAATAGAAAGGAAAGAATAGTAAAATCCCTAGGTGATAGAAAGGAGGGAGGTTTTCCATCATGCTGTTTGGTAGAAGAGAAAGAAAACAAGAAAATGTCTAATCAAATGCATTTTACAACTACAACCTCATATAAATTAGGGGATGATGACAGATTAAGGTCAAAATAGATTTTTTACCCACATTTGCTTTGTCAAAGATTTTCCATCCGCTTTTCTTCCCAAAGTTGGAAGGATTAAAAAGTGGTGGGGTGTATGGATATCTACCAAACCCCCCTCGCTCTCTGCGCCTCTCTCGCATCCAAAAAATAAAAAATAAAATAAATAAATAAACAGACCCCCACCACAAATAAAACACCAAGTACAAATCTCTCGTAAAAAGGAGAACAAACAAGGGAAATTCCTTATGTTGCAATAGATTGAAGAATAGTGCTTTGGATGAAGACATAATGAAGCTTTAGTAAAATTTACACATGAAGCAATAAAAGTTAAATGAACTAAATCTGAGGATAATTCGTATATTTTACAACACAAGATGAATTGTCTTAAATTAGAGTGATGTAGTCGCGACAAGACTTTATTTTTCTATAATGAGAATGAAAAGGTTTTCAACTAAGTACTTCATCCCATTACCAACGAGAATTTACAGTTTCAAGCACACCACGTACTGGAACTGTCAATTCTACGATAGCAATTCTTTAGAAAAAGAACGCACTTTATGATTTCTACTCTTTCCTAAACCAGTTAATACCCGAAAACTCATAGCTAACAACAAATTCTTCCCTGCATTGCTAATTTGTAAACAATATAGAATGCCTACATACGCTCGAGTCTCAAGCATCTCGTAAGCTTGTACCAACTACTCTTATGTTAACTGATACCACACAAAAGTAACTCCTGAAGGTTGCAACAATTTACAATTTCTCAGCAATCATCACACACAGATCGTAAACGCAAATACAAAGCAAGTTGGCATAGAATAATCATCTACATTGTTTTCATTAATACTGGAGAAAACAAACATAAATTATTTAAAAATTAAAATGAACTAAACAAAGTTAGACCTGATTGAAATGCGAAACAGAGCCTTCGACCTCAACCGATGAAACAGAGCCGTGAATTGGCACCTGGAAAGGCGCATAATTCCCAGCAGCAGCAGCAGCAGCAACTTCCACGGGAGCTTTCATCTCAGGCGTGGTGGTGAAATAGTCCGACGACATTATCTTGTTTAACCTCTCTCTCAAGCCCGAGTCTAAAGCAAAAACACAAACAGTTAAAGCACAATAACATCAATCTCCATAAATCACCCAAAAAATTTAAAAAAAAATGAAAGAGGAAAAATATTTTACAAGTGATATTAGCATTAGGCTCAATGAGCTGGTCGGAGTTGGAGAGCCAAAGACGGGCGTGCTCCAAGCACCTCTGTAGGGCGTTCTTGTGCGACAAGCTCGAATCCACCGGCCGGGATATCAACAACCCTCCCAACTTGGAGATCAATTCCAAGTCCCTCTCACCAAGTAGATCCGTGGCGTCATCGGTGACGTAATCGTAGGTCAGGCAACACCCACGCTCGTGAGTCCTCGTCAGCATCGTCGACGTGAAATCGCTCTGCGGCTTGACGTCGAACAGCGACCCAAAGTAGAGCAGATTCAGGAGGTCCTCGACTTCGGCCTCGCGGCAATCGGGCTCCTGAGAGGCCGCGGCCACGGCGTCTTCGGGACTGTCCTGATGATCGGCGCCGCCGGAGAGGGAGGAGACCTGGTGGCGCTGGACTGCGAGGTTGACCTCCTCGGCGACGGCTTCCGAGAGAGGCTGTCGGAGCTTCTCGAGCTCGTCGATTAGGGCGGAGACACCAGGCTTGGAGCGTAGGACCTCCTCTTGCTCCTTGTTGATCGGCTTGCCCTGGGAGATGGCCTCCTCCATCTGGATGATGCGGTTGAGCTTCTTGCGGAGGGCTCGGAGGCGTTTGTTGACGAGGCTGAGGACGGGTCCGTCCGAGACTTCCGAAGCCGCCGTGGCCGCCATTGCCGTGGTGAGGAGAGGTTTTAGGGTTTTAAGCAGATCGCCGGAGCACCACCGTGAGGCGGTGGTGGTGAAGAGAGGTGTTTTGTGGCGGTGGGTTTTCTGTGGAGGGAGAGAGAGAGAGAGCAGAGAGAGAATTGGGTGATTGGAGGGAGATTCTCGAGAGAGTGAAGAGGCAAAGAGAGAGAGGGGGAAGGGAAGATTTCAGGGTCGTGTATGTATATTTCAATTTACGAATAGGGTTGATTTGGGAAGTCTAAAGAGACCAACTTTAAAAATTTATTTTTTCATTTTTTCTTTGTGTAAATAATGATAAAGAATATCATGTTTAAAAAAAAAAGATAAAGATAAAGAAGGTAAAAGAAGTCCTACTAATAAATGAAATTACTAAATCATATTTATAAATTTAAAAAGTAAAAAACAAAAAATAAAATATGACGATTTTATCCCAAAGGGAAAAAAATGTGTTTTGGTATACACGAGAGGTTTGGATTAAAAATAGCATTTTTCTTTTACATAAGTTTTGCATATATATTTTCCTCCAAAAAAAAAAAAAAAAGATATATATATATATATAAGCATGGAATGGATGTGGGGAATGGGCCATGTCTTTCTTCGGGGGTAACGTTTTTTGTGGGGACAAGGCGTAATTCCTTGCATAAAAATTCATTTCTCCTTCCAATCTGTATTGCTTACATTTTTTGTTTTTGTTTTTTTTTTTTTCCTAAATTTAATTAATTTATTTTTTTGTTGGTACATACTCACATTTTTGTGTTATAAATAAATTTTGCAGAAAAATAAAAATATAATGTTCGTTTGGTGTTTGGTTGAGTTTAAGATTAGATGAAAATTTTAAATTTGAGTTTGTTGACTTTTTAAAAATTAGTTATAAATTTTGTTGACTTAAAAAAAAATAAAAATAAAAATTGAGATGAAAAAATACAATTTAATTGGAGTTAAACTCAAATGCCAGATAAAGGCTAAGTGCTTTGGTGGGTGGAGTTCGGTTGAATTCAGTGTTTTTTTTTTTTTTTTTTTTAATGCAGGATATAAGTGTTTTTTTAAGGAGATAATTCAGTGTTCTGAAGATGCAGATGTTTTTTTTTTTTTTTTTTTTTTTAACCCTCTTTCTTTTTTACCTTTTCCTCTCTTTCCTCTTTGAAAAAAGATTTGGTCACAAATGTAAAGCATCCCAATAAGTGTGTTCCTTTTTCTTTCAGATTGGAATCATGTCCATAAGATTAAGACCATCTCCTTTGAGGAGAAAAGGAGTAATTTTCAGTATATTACGGTACTGTCACTGTCTCATAGAGAATGAATTTGATTAGGATTTCCGACTAATTATAAGAAATAAAAATAGAAGTAAAATAAAAATAAAAGGAAAAAGGAAAGTTAGATCAGTCACCCAGAATATACTTTCCTCCGTGGCCAAGACACGAAAGGTGAGGCAACGGCCCTGACTTTATTGGTTAAAAGGTGTGCAAATAAAAAATATTGCCTCTACTTTCTCTATGAACTAAAGCATTATACTGAAAAGGCATTTAGGCCACACACACACACACATTGGTGTCTATTTGATATCACTATGAACTAACTGTCGGATGAAGTGGAAATAAACAATTGGAAAAGAAGCTTAACCAAACATTTCCAATCCATTCCCACATAATTTACTATTGACTGCGAAAGAGACAAGGCTAGGGGAGCACCTTTTTATGGGGGCATTCAGTAAGATGAGATGAAAAAGATTGATTAAAAGCAAGATTTCATATCAGATCAGATCACAGAGTATCTAATCAGAATCCACAAATTATAAAAGATATTACTGTGTCGTGTATTAGTAGAATCATTTTTTTGAAAAAACTGTCTCCTAAGAATCTTCCTCGTTTCATAAGCATAATGCTCAAAATTGAGAGGCTAAAAAACACCCAAGTCCTACAGATTCTGTAAGCCTTGGGGTGTTTTTTTCAATACCAATGAATATGACCTGTGAGAGTAATCCCGTTCTCGCTCGAGTTCAACGAAGAACAGCATGATAAATGTTTAGTTTACGAGTCTACTTCTTCAGGAAACCTGGCTTTTCCAGAATAAACATACTGCATCTCCTCTTTCCAAGTCTGCAAAATCACTAAATGATTAGCTTCAAAAGAAAAATCATCATTTTCCTTCTCAAGTCAATCAGGAAAAAAAAAAAAAAAAAGGCGCTCACCTCATGTCGGAAGGCAATCCTTAAACCTGGTACATTTGTCTTATGAATATCATTTCCTTCGGGGCCTTGCAAGAAATATTTACCACCAAGCCAATGCACCTGCAAGAGGAAGGAAGCACCAACAATGACAAGAAAAGTCGTGCCATTAAGAAAATCAGACCTATGTACCAGAATTTTTGTATTAAAAAAAGAAATATAATATCAGGCAAAGATAGTTGTTAAATTCTCCCTCTCTTTTTCTAACATGTAGATAATAAATAACCTAAACCAAATTTGTGGAAGGAAAAAATAAATAAATCGATATCATATATCTTCACAAGTCTCATTGCCTCAAAACAGAGTGGAACTGTGCACACGGCAATTCCTAGTTCATATCCTGAACATGCTTCTCTTGGTTTCTTGTTAACAAAGACAGCCTTTAGATAAACAGATGGGGTGTGCAACAAAAGGACTGGTCTGAACTTCTCAAATTTTCCATTCTTCCTTGTGTCATAGAATTGGATAGGACTATCTCAGCATAATAAACCAAGGGCCACATTCAGCAAGTTCTACATGGGATCTTTCTTATCACAAACTTGAGTTTATCTTCTTGAAGAGTTGGTAAAGGTTTTTACCTTGGCTGCACGTGAAAATCCAGAATGATAAACAGAATTTCTTGCTATTTCACAAAGGTCACATGAGCTGAGCTTCCACACCTGTATCAAACAGATTAATGAGATGGGTGATATGTACGTAGCCATCAAGTATCATTATCAACTATCGCAAAAGTACGAAAATTATACCTTTGCTGCAACACTATATTCTTCCACCAATGCCTCTTTCGTTAAGTGAATTTGCAAAGGATCATCACTAGAGAGGGAGACATTCAGGCCTCGCTGGAAGAACATTGGAAATGGGTTGCGGTGGTAGTCCAAGAAAAGGGAATTGTTGCTCAAAGGTGACATCGCCAATCCAACCTGGATAGAGGAGAAAAATTGCTAGGGATTTTGGTAGAAGCTAAGAAGCAGCTTGGGCAAGGTTCAATGAAAAAAGTAGGAAAATAAAAATAAACGATACTTGACAATAACATCATGTAAGAACAAAAAAATTTATTGGTGAAATAAAGTAACGGGTTCAACTTCAACCTGGGCCAGGTAATAAAGATACTGCAAAACAGGAGATTTTCGAAGATTAATCCCATGAGAAATATTGTGGCATAGAAGGAATCCAGCAGCCAAATGGTCAATTTCTCCCGCCTGTCAAGGCAATGAAAATTATCTCAGTCACCATATAATGAAAATCAAAGCTAAAACATGTGTTGCAGAATACTACCTCTCCGCAGTGAGGCCGAAATTTTATTGTTGTCATTCCTTTAGATTCACGAAGCTGAAAGAAGAGTGCACAATTAGTTTCGCACATTATTATTATTTTATATTTATACTAAAAAGATGCATACTTTTACTGTTTAATATACAGTAATCTACAGTAACTTTTGGGTTTTTTTCATTTTTCCTGTTTTGCTACAGTATCCTATAGTAATCTACAGAATGCTACAATACCATACAGAAAAATGACGTTGAAGGTATTCTCAACATCTACTCCATTTTCCAAAGCCTATAACCTTCTCTAGTGAGAAAAATTTGACCCACCTCAAAATTTCTAGAATTTTAAATCATTAAATCTTTGTCTAAGTAGCATTCTAAAGGTCCACTTCATGTCGAAAAATGCCTTCCGGATGATGCTTTAAGGTATTCTAAATATTTGCTCCGTTTTTCGAAGGCAATAGCCTACTTTGTCGTGTAAAAATTGGCCTGGATCAAAATTTCATACGACTTGGATAATTTGAAAATGCTTTTAATGTCCTTCAAATTCCCTGCATTTTCCCTGGTTGCACAATGAGTTACCGGTTTTGCCCTTTTGACATTGTC
>JAFMPE010024662.1:2738-18448 GCA_024759925.1 Ficus religiosa | reverse complement strand
TGCAAAACCTCTTTGGCCGGGTAGAAAAGAACTTTTGTTTTCTTTTTCTTTTTTCTTTTTTCTTTTAATTAAAAAACCAGCTGAAAATTATAATATATATTTTGTGTGTTCCAAGTTATAGAACAATGTGTCTGTTTCAAATATGTCGTCGTTTGTCACAACGCCGTTGTTAAAATGATATTGTTGTTTCTATGCAAATTGTCGTTTTGAGAACTTCATACTTAAATTGTTGTTATCGTTTCTAGTGTTGACGTTTTTCAAGTATAAGAAAACATTGCCGTTTGCACTTAGCAAAACTAAACAAATCACTCTTCGCACTCCCCCTCCCCCCTCCAACGCCAGCCTAACCGCTTGCTGTCGATGCGTTGGAACCAATGTCGTTCTCCTTCTGTATCGTCAATATACAGAGAAGTTAGGTTTATGATTTCCAAATTTTCTTCTCAGATTAGCCCCAAATAATTTTGCAGCATAATTATGCATGTTTTTGTTCCATCTCGTTCTTATATGCATTTGTATCAAATTGATTTGATCAATATATGTACTGATTACTATAACTTTTCACGATTAAAATTCCAATTTTACAGATATATGTATGTATATGGTTATGTACTTCATGTCTTGCCTCACCATATTTTAAGTCAAAATCTCTTTGAATGTGTGGAAAAGTTATTGTCATTGTTACGTTCAATATTTCATATTAGTGTCAACTTAATTATGTTGGATAGGGTTAATTATTTGAACTGGTATTTATATATGTATTATAATTCATACATATATAACTTTATTTGTAATGCACATACATGTATTTGAATGAAAAAGGTAGTGTTTTACATATATTATGCTTGGTTATTGTAAATGACAAAGTAGTATTGCTTTCCTATTGCCAGCATCAGGCATGGACCCTATAATTCATTTAAACATCAAAGATGCTGCATTTTCATGCAAATGCAAGAAGTCATAATAAAGCATTAAATTGGACAAATTGGAGATAAAAGCAACATTTGCAATAGAAACAAATGGTACACTTTCTAATCAACGAGCAACCAATGACGCTTTGAACAGCTTCTTCCAAACTGATCAATGGAGAATTTTGACATGTGTTATTGACATCGCGGAGGGTACTTCCATTCTCCAAGTACGTATACTCCAGTGGACGCTTATTTGAACTACCTGCGTGTAGCTCAAAAACAGCAGGAGAAACAAGTTATGCTTATTTTAACGAAAAAGTTAGTGTTTTATATATATAATGCTTGATTATTGTAAATTTACAGAGTTCTTTTTTTTTTTTTAATTAAAAAAAATTGTTATTAACATTGATTCTAGAGAGAGATGCAGAAGATAGGCAACTTTCTTGAACAGAATTATGCTTTAGTTTTTTAGATATGGGTGCCTAAATAAATGACCTATTAAAATAAATATTTATAATATATCTATTTAGTTCGATATAATTCCCAAACTTTCTTTGTCGATGAGGTTGATTAATTTATCTTTAAAGTGCAAAATCAGGGAAACCTACCGGTTCCTTATCTTCTCTGAATTTGGCATCATTTCTAGCTATGGCACGGGGCTGTAGTTCACTGGCATCCTCTCCTCGCCTTGCCCAACGCCGGAGATATTTAGAGCCATCAGAGATGGAGTCGGAAAATGACTCCAAAAGAGTAAGCAGGACTCCGCCACGACCAAATGACAACATGCCACTGCAATCATGAGCCTTGATAACACCAGCCAGTGTTTTCTTCTATTTATTAGATTTATGTAGCTAAAGTTAACAAAAAGAAATGTTTTGTCTAATTTGTTAATTTTTCAAATAAGCGATCTAATTCATTTGTAGATTCTGGATGCCCCACCACCTACTTTTCAATTGAAACCAGATCAGATGAATTTCAAGTGCAAAACAACAACAAAATGTTTATTGGCCAATGTGGTTGAAGTCGTGACAAAGGCGTTAAAAGACTACCCACGTGGTATGGAGTGTTACATGAGCTCCTAGTTTGCCCACCTTTTTTCTGTTCCAAAACACCTTGACATTTGTTTAGCACCATTATGGATGCTACAATGTCGTGCAGTTGAAACAAAAAAGAACTTTGAAATGTAGTTCATTGTGAACGGAATTCCCATAAGGTATTCTCTTATGGAGCATGCTCTAATAAGTGGCCTCAATTGCTCTGCTTATCCTACCGATTATAAAGATATAGGCAGCTAGAGATTCCAAAATAGAAACTTCCCCAAAGGGAAAAAAAATCATGTAAAGAAGCATTAAAGAAGCCTTGGAAAAGATGAGCATCCCTCATGAAGAAGATCAAGGCGGTATAAGGAGGCAAAGTGGCAACATTAGTGAAAGATAAAGTAGAGATCAACTCGAAAAGAAGATAAGTTGAAGACGGCTGTCTTATACATTTTGTGTTAAGTCTTGATCACTCATGAAAAGGACGACACACAGATTGCGGATGGACTTGTCCAAATTGTTGATGATCTAGATCGATGTCACACCTTCTCGTGGGGAAGACGTTCGTACCATTATTTAATCATTCATGTCCAAAATGTGAACCTTGCCGAAAAGTCAGCAAATGCAATCGAGAAGAAAAAGACAACGTGGGCATGTCCTGGGTTTATATGATCGTTGATGGTAAGTATATTTTGTTTGAACATAAAATCCCGACATTTAATTTATTTTAGACCATTTCTAGCATAGTACCTTGATTTTTCAATTGTTTAGCTTCTTCCATTCGAATGCATCCTAGCCCTAACTCCAAAGCTTGCAATGGTCCAGAAAGATGTCATAGAACCAGTATCGAGGATTTGTCAATGGAAAACGAATTTAAAAAAGAAAAAGGCTCCAACGTTGGAAAACGTTCTACAAAGGGTTTGGGATACCAAGGTTGGTGTTTCAAAAAAGTTAATTTTGTTTTCTGAATATTAAATTAGTTGTTGATTTATAGGTTACTAATTCAAAGTGCTTAATTATCAAGATATAATAAGTATTCTTATCCCAACACCTAGGAAGCAGGACACTGGGTACATGCCGAGTTTTGTTCCTGATGATGATGAATCTGATGCCATTATTGATCAGTGGATGATCATACTAGAAAATGAACTTAGCAGCATCTTTTGGGAGAACGTATGGTATGCTGATCTGGAAGGCCGTCGAAATTTCTTTCGTTTGCATGATTCCATTGAGGAAGTACAGCGAGAAGATCAGACTGAAGTAGAAAATATTTGACATGAGAATGTTCGACGTGAGGAGTCTAGACCTCAATAGGCTAGCTCTCCAGTGGGCCAATCTAGATTTATGCCTTGTCATAGTCCTCTAGCTAATGAGTCCATGCTGCCACAGGCTAGCCATCTTGTCGATGACCCTAGGGTGCTACGTAAGCTTAAGGCTTTGGAGGAGAAAATAGAAAAAATGAACAGGGAGGTGAAATCCCAATATTCTCAATTAGAGAAGATAATGATTGAGCGCCTTGATAAAATGATAAACATCATGGAAAGGTTAGTTCCACAGTAATCAACTTGGGCGGGAGGTGGAAGTAAAGGTGGAGATAGGGTTGCCAGTAAGGGTGTTGGTTTTGAGAATAGTAGATTTGTTAATGTTATGCCTAGTGGCAATGAAGATGTTGGTATTGAGAATGATGGGGGCTTTGAGAATGTTAGAGATGGATATGTTAACATCAATGATACTGAATTGAATGTTCAAATGAGAGATGTCAGGGATATTGTTGATGTTGGTGTGGAGAATTATGAAAGAGTTGATGTTGAGAATGGTGAAGGTATGTAATAATCCGAAATTTTGATGACTTGAGATTTCCTTAGAAACAAGAAGAATCTAAGTCTGAACCATGTATGTAGATATAAAGCTATTGATCTGAGTTGAATATTAGTATATGTTTGAGTTCTCGTTTAATTAGTTACGAGACTCAATAATAGTTTACTTAGTCAAGCATGAAGCCTTTTGAGAAAAGGACAGAATAGGAATTTATGGTTTTTATTTCAGTCAAAGTTTGACCAGGTTGACCTTAGGTTTGACTGAGACAGTACTGTAGTATAGTAAGCAGTATGAAAATTATACTGGGACAAACCGTCATCACAGATGGAATGGCAAGAATAAGGTTCAAGACCACTCTAGAAAAATCAAGTACATTATTTAAGACGATAAGGGCTAAGTAACTCTAAGTCATAAGAAAAATTTATATGTAGCCCAGTTAAGTGCAGATAAATTATGGACTGTAGTCCAGTATGACAATACTGTTTTTAGTTTAAAAAAATAGTATTTATATTATTTAAGTCAGTAAGGAAATGAACTGCATAATTATATTAAGAGATTTTGGGAATTAAGTGGATAATTATGCATGCATTGGAAGCCAAGTGGCTCCACCAAAGCCGGCCACCTACAGGGACTAAAGTGCAAATATTTTATCCTTAGGGGCCAAAGTGTAATTTTCAGAAAAATGAGTAATTATGGATAAGTATATAATTATTGATTTAAGGAATTTATGGATATTCCTAACCAAGCCTCCAACTAGGCCAATGATTAGTTACAAGCTTGGTTACATTGGAACAAGGAAATAAGCTAGAGATAAGCTTGAAAAGATTTTTCCTTGGCTCCCACACATGCATGGCCGGCTGTCTTAGTGGCTTGGAGCGCAAGCAATTAGCTTGGTGAGGTAAGCAAGGTGAGGTAAGCAAGTTATTAGCTTGGTGAGCAAGTAACTTGGTGAACAAGCAATTTTTTGGCTCACACTTATCCTAATGGCCGGCCATCCTAGGATATAGGAGGGAAATATTTGTTTTTAAGGGCAAAAATGTAAATTCAAGGGGAATTTGTGAAATAAAAATAATTGTGAAAATTATGTATTTTTTACCTATAAATAGGTGATGATTAGGGGGGGGTTTGGAGCATTTTATTTGGTTCCACCCCAAAACTATGGCTCATTTCCAACTCAACTCTCTCCCTCCCCTAGGAACCGAAACCAAATAGAGAGAAAAAAAAAAATGAGAGGGTCGGATTTTGAGGAAGAAAAAGGCAGGAGGAAATATTTGATCCAAAACCTAGAATCCATTCTCAAGGTTTAAAGGTAATCCTCCTAAACCCCTCTAGTTCTCTAATTAAGCTTAATTCAAGATTTATGTGTATTTACATGTTTGGAATGTAAGAGCATAAGCTCACCATTAGTTTTATGCACTAGGGTTAGATATAAATGTTTGAATGTGCTTGATTAGGTTTTGTTGGTCCATATTTATGATTTGGTGCTTGATTATGATGATATGCGCTAGATAGCATATGGTATGAGTGTATGCCTATTACATGTTTGTTATATGTCCCCACATACTCAAGAATAATGTAGCATGAATGAATATGGATGTGGTTATGTATGTTGTATGTAGGGTTCAAAAAAACCCTAAAAACCCTAGTTTGGTGAAGATTCACCATATGGGTTTCATGAAAGATAGTATGATTGTAAAATGGATGCATGATAATGAAAACATTACGTAACACACTGCATGCTTGATGTAGGCTCACGGTTTTAACCATTCAAGATAGTGTGCATGTAATTTTACGTAAGAACCAACTAAAACCAAAACTGCCAGTCTCGGGTCAAGACTGGGCAGTGATCTGGAAACTGAATTTTGAGGCCTTTAGAGGCCGAATTTGAAGAAAGTTAAAACTTCAAAGTTGTAGAAAATGGAAACCCCTAAGGGAAAACATGGACGGTTTTTAAAAATAAGGCTTCAAAAGCCTCCGTTTTTATAGAAACCCGAGCCTGGTCGGGGCAGCCCTAGTGTGCACGACTAGACAGGTTCAACAAGAAAAAAGAGTAGGTTAGAGGCAGATTTAGGTTTTGAGCAAAACACAAAAGTTGTAGATTTTGATATGATCTACAACTTTAATGAAGAAAACTTTTTCAAAATTCCTACACAGGATTTCTAAAAATAGTGTAAAAACAGGAAATTCCTGTACATACACTGATAATCAAAGTTTATGGACTATTTTAAGCAGTTTTTAAAAGAGGGATTAAAACTTATCAAATAAGGAATGAAATAAATAAAATAAGTTAAGTCCTATGGTAAACAACTATAGGACAAATAATAACCGAGAAGGTTACCAACTTTTAATAGGCCAAAGAATTTAGGTTACTTATTGTAACCTAATAAAATGCTAATTACTATTCACGTATGATTGGGCCTTGAACCCAAGGTTCCATTAAGTAATCAAACAATATATTATTTGATTAGGCTAGGTGCCTTAGGGTTATATTTGGCAATCGAATAAGAAATCATAGTAGTATGTGGGAGACATGTAACTAGGATTATTGATGAATGCTGGTTAATGAAACCAGCATTGTATGTAATGATTTATAGTAAGATAGGATGACTCTTATCTTATGCCTTAATTGAAACAGGAATACAACCTGTTGATGTACCTTGTTGGAACATTAGGTCAAGAGTGTAGGACATTAGGTAAGTACAAACCTCACCCACAGTATGGAAAATAGTAAACTATTTTCAAGCATGATTTGTATACATGTATATTATGATGTGCCATGTTTATGTACATGTCATGTTTTATGATATGCCATGTTTATATACATGCCACGTTAAGCCATGATATGCTATGTTAAGCCATGATATGCCATGTTAAGCCATGATATGTCATGTTATGCCAAGATATGCCATGCTATGTCATGATATACCATGTGTATGTATATGTTATGGTTGATATTATATTATGATATAGTGACATCATGAAGCATGTTCACTAATATTAAATTACATGGTAAGATCATGTTACGTTATAAGATAAGACAAGCAAGGTGTTGTACCAACCTCCTGCCAGATCGTGGTGGATTATGTATGTTTCAAGTTCAAGTTCAAGTTTAAGATACTAAGACCTTCCGTCAGATCGTGAAGGGTTATGAATATGATTCCCAGAATTGTTAGGGACCTTGCAAACCTTAACTTTCTGTGGAATGCGCGTATTTGGTACGTACACAAGGGGCCTATATGTTAAGCAAGATAATAAGTTCATAATTAAGTCCATAATGGAGCATAAGACATTCATAATCGATCATAAACAGATCATGCATAAGCTACATGATGTTTGACATGTTTTTGTGAGATTATGTTTGTACTTGCTGGGCGAAAGCTCATCAGTATATTTCATATTGTAGGTAAAAGCCTGTAGTTTTACTTGGTGGGTCATGTGGACGATGCGGCAAGTGAAGGGTAGTGTGGGATATCACTACACAGATTTTCCGCAAACTCTTTAAATTATGAAGTTGTACATGTATAATTAAGTAATATATACTATGTTACGTAGGTAATGTTTCAAAAGTCCGGTTTAAAAGGTTTTGTGTGACCTTATAATCAGCCTAACAAGTAATGGGTAGTCGTGGTGAAGTTTATCCATATGCATAAGTTTATTTAAGTTGTGATTTAGAATAAAGTTTAAACAAAAAAAAAATTTATTCTGAAATTTTCTGAAAGTTTAAGTATTAGAAACCAAGTTAAGTAAGTTAAGTACGTAAAGTAACGACCCACGTTTACGTAGTCGGTCCTACGTGGATTGCTGAGTCGTTACAAGGTATTAATGTTGAGAATGATAGATATATTAGTTTTCAGGATAGTAGATGTTGTGTTATTGAGAATTGTGAAAATAGAGGTGATAATTTAAATGATATTGAAATGAATGTTTTATACTATCATTCTCCAATTTCTTCAAATGATTGTGCAAATGAGAAGGATGTTTTTGAGGTTGAGCAACCGGAGAGACGACCCCAAAGATGGTTGATGAAATCAAAGTATAGGAGGACTCCTTAGACCACTCCTGGTATAAAGAAAATGAGGTTTTTTAGAGGCTTGATACAACATTTCAATCCATTACCCTTTGAAGAAGAGATGAAGGACTCATTCGATCAATATTGGAAACAAAACAACGAGATCACTTCTGGTCTTGGTTGTACACACAATTTGGAATTTTTTTTTGTCAAATATTGACTTAAAACATTTGGCTTTTCACTAAGGTAAGCCATTTTTATTTGTTTGTTATATTTAAGCTCTTTTTTATTCTTTTCTTCCAAAAGATTTTTGATCAACATTTATCTTCTTGTAGCACATGGAAGAAGCCACTTATGGATTAAGAAGAAGACAACTTAAGTTCTCCGATATTATCAATCAGAACGTTGTTGTTTTGGATGAGGTTTTTGGTCAATTGTTGGTGAGTAACTCATATGACAGTGATGCCATAGATGACTACTTAAGGAAATATATTAGTGGCGAGGACCCTAAAATGGGAAAATATTAGAAGGGCACGAAGACACTATACTTCCCGTTTAATGTGGAAGAGAAGGAGAATTTGTAGAACAATCACCTCCCTGGAGGGAAACATTGGGTTACAGTAAAGGTAGATTTGGTCAAACTAGAGTTGGTTGTTTTTGACTGCAACATTAGATGTTACAATGATATGATAAATTTATGAAACCACTCCAAACAATGATTCCCTTGATGATTCGGGAATCGGGATTTTTCAATTATTTGATCAGTCATTTTAATACTCCTTGGCCATACATGCGCCCATGTGATCATCTTCAAAATATTTTGTAAGTATATTTTGAATGTCTAACTTTTTATTTGTCATCTAGAATTGTAAAAAATAATGAACTTTTTTTCAATTGCTACTTAAAACAGGGGGGACTATGCTATGTACGCTATCAAATATATTGAGTTTGATATGGAAGGCATCGAATTCAACTTGATAAAGGATGATATGATTGAATTTTATCGAAATAAGATGGCAATCGAGATTTTTCACAACTATTGGGTCCCATAACTATTGGGTCCCATAGTCACTTTATACTATGTTATGGTTTTGTTTTGTTTAAAACTTGTATTTATAAAAGTATCTAACTGTGTGTATTTTCTTTAAGTCTTTTTTAGGATCAAGTAAATTTGAAAGACATTCCAATTTCCAAGTAGAATGGCTAATATTATTATCTTCTACAATGCTTCATTTTTCGTACTAAAAAAAATGCTTTATTGTTCCTTTTTGAAATTTATTACGGTTTGTACAGTCTTCTCGGTCGGTAAAACCGGTGACGATAACAAGTCTTGTAGTCGGTAAAAAAGTTTTTTCTTGTTTTTTTATTTTCTTGGATTTTCTTCCAACCGTAATATAGTTAGAACGGTTTTCTCAGTCAGTAAAACTAGTGATGACAACAAGTCTTGCAGATCATCTAAACTATACTGACCAACAAATACAAAATCATAGTTTTTTCTTCTCTTTTATTTTAATTTTAGATTTTTTCTTTATTTTAATAGTCAATTTTGTTGACATTAATATTTTATATAATTTTTAATTTTCCATGCTAAAATTAAAAAAAATGCTTTATTCTCTCTCTTTTTTTTTTTTTTTTGGACTTTCTTCTAACCTTCATACGGTTGGAACGATCTTCTCAGTCAGTAAAAATAGCGATGACAACAAGTCTTGTAGACCGTCCAAACTATACTGACCGACAAATACAAAATCAAAGTTGTTTCTTCTCTTTTATTTTAATTTAGAATTTCTCTTCATTTTAAGAGTCAGTTTTGTTGACATCAATATATTATATAATGTTTAATTTTCCATGTTAAAATAAAAATATGCTGTATTTTCCTTTTTTTGGACATTCTTCCAACCATCATATGGTTGTTGGAATAGTCATCTCAGTCGGTACAACTAGTAATGACAATACAAGAAAATCATCCAAACCGTGAGCATCGTGCCTCTAACCACACAAGCAAACCATGCAAACCGTTCGGACCGTCTCGCTGTTGGTCCATGCATACCGTACTGACCATGCGGACTGTCCCATTATTAGATTGTTTACCTAATTTTAATTTTAAAAAATCAAATATAAATTATTTTGTTATTAATCAAAATGTCAAATTAATCGGATTCATGTTAATTACAAATGTGATTGGTTACAAATGAGAAATAGTAAACCGATCACGTTATTTTCAAGGACTAACGATTACAAAGACCTGATCAAGTTGAATCATGATTGAAGAATAATGAATTTTTTACGTACTTCAAAGTACTTGAGATTGTAATGTGAGATTTTATCAACTATTGAGTGTTGATAACTTCTTAAGCCTAGCAAACCATGAGCACCATGCCTTTAATCACGCAAGCAGTCCATGCAAACCATTCGGACCGTCTCATGATTGGTCCACGTATATCGAACTGACCCTGCGGACCGTTCCATTATTAGACGGTTTACCTAATTTTAATAAAAAAAAATCAAGTATAAACTATGTTTTTATTAATCAAAATGTCAAATTAATTGGATTCATATTAATTACAAATATGATTAGTTGCAATTAATGGTGGCTTAACATTTATAGTGTGAGAAATCGTAAAAGTTTTTTCCTTTTTCCTTTTTAATTTTTATTTATCTCTTTATTTGAATAGTTAATTTTGTTGATATTAATATATTTCACAATGTTTCATTTTCCATGTTAAAAATAAAAATGCTTTAGTTTTTGTTTTTGGACTTTCTATCAACCACCAAACAGTTGGAATAGTCTTCTTTGTTGGTAAAACCAGTGAGTCTTGTCGACCGTCCTAACTAAACTGATTGAAGTGATCGACATGTACAAAATGAAAGTTTTTTCTTGCCACCTTATTTTTAATTTTTGCATGTCTCTTTATTTGAATAGTTAATTTTATTGACAATAATATATTCCACAATGTTTAATTTTCCATGTTAAAACTAAAAAAAAAGCTTTATTTTTCATTTTTGGACTTTCTTCCAACTGCCAAATGGTTGGAACGGTCTTCTCGGTTGGTAAAACCAGTGACGACAACAAGTCTTGCGGACTGTCCCAACTGTACTGATCGAAGTGATCGACATATACGAAATGAAAGTTTTTTTTCTTGCCACGTTATTTTTAATTTTTGCATATCTCTTTATTCGAATGGTTAATTTCATTGACATTAATATATTCCACAATGTTTCATTTTTCATGTTAAAAAAAAAAGCTTTATTTTTCATTTTTGGACTTTCTTCCAACCGCCAAATGGTTGGAACGGTCTTCTCAATTGGTAAAACCAGTGACAACAACAAGTCTTGCGGATCATCCTAATTGTACTGATCAAAGTGATCGACATGTACAAAATGAAAATTTTTTCTTGTTTTCTTATTTTTAAGTTTTGCATATCTTTTTATTTGAATAGTTAAGACATTAAGATATTCCACAATGTTTCATTTTTCCATGTTAAAAAAAAAAAAACTTTATTTTTTTTCATTTTTGGACTTTCTTCCAATTACCAAATGGTTGGAACTATCTTCTCGGTTGGTAAAACTAGTGACGCCAACAAGTCTTATGGACCGACCCAACTGTACTGATCGAAGTGATCGACATGTACAAAATGAAAGTTTTTTTTTTTTTCTTGTTTTCTTATTTTTAATTTTTGCATATCTCTTTATTTAAATAGTTAATTTCATTGACGTTAATATATTCCACAATATTTCATTTTCCATGTTAAAGCAAAACAAAAGAGCTTTATTTTTCATTTTTGGACTTTCTTTCAACTGCCAAATGGTTGGATCGGTCTTGTTGGTTGGTAAAACCAGTGACAACAGCAAGTCTTGCATACCGTCCCAACTACTTATATAACAACTTTGTTAAAATCTTGAAAAAGTCACAAATACAAAATACCCAAATACATCAGAATGAAAATTTGATACATGTAATCTAATTCAAGCTTGCATTAGCAGTCGTAGATTTCTAGGAGCGCTTGTTTTTGCCTCTCCTATGCTCTCCAACTAAAGGAAATCTAGTTTGTTGAATCCTTCCTTGGTTTGTAGTAACTTCATGGGGAAACACTTTCATATTCTGTACATCATCGGGGATGACCCACTCTGATTGGTTTGAAACTAGGTAAATGGTTTGAACATAAGCTAATGCCCATAACTCTTTCATATAGTATTTTGAGCATAAGTTATGCATTTTATCTGGGCCTTCTTGGTATGCTGCCAAGGCATGTAAACACAGAAACTTGTCAATGTCAAACACTTTACAAGTGTTTGTTTCCCTCCCAAGATCAACCAACCAACTACCATTCGACCCTGTAACACGGTACCCGGGCATGGTCCTATTTAGTTCTTGAACTTTTGGGATTGTTGACTCTTTGTGTCTCATGTGCAATGCTTTCTCTACAATCAAAGTTAAGAGCTGTGATAAAGATCCGAGACTCGAGTCCTTTCGGTGTTTTTGAACAATTCATAAATTTTATTCACTATCGCATCAATCAAAGGTAGAATAATATGTTCTGGACTTTTTTAAGACACTATTTATGCTCTCGGCACCATTAGTAGTCAAGATGTTGTATCGTGAACCTATGAAGTAGTATGTAGCCCATTTGCTAACATCAACATTGTCTTCAAAATACTCGACTGCATTTGGATACCTATTCTTTAGTTCACCATATTGTTTGTTGAATTCTTGCACTGTACATGCCGCGGCAACTTGCATGAACTTCATGACAACGGCATCCTTCACCTTCACCTTCACCTTGCCCATGCCCTTGGTAGCTTTAGCACTGGATCCTCAATTAACACGTGATTTGATATTCTGGGAGATGTGTCATGCACAAAATCCATATTGGGACTTCTTGTATACATCGGCGACTGCATTTTGGATGCTTTGGTGCCTATCTAAAATGATGACCAAATCCTCGTTAGGTATGAGCTCTTGAAGTTTAAGCATGAACCATTTTCACGAGTTATCATTCTCAGAGTCAACTACTCCAAAAGCTAGCGGATATTGATGGTAGTTCCCATCTTGAGCAGTGGCAATAATCAATGTCCCTTTGTATTTGGTTTTTAGAAAAGTCTCATCCACTGGAATAACCTTCCTCATTGCATGGGAAAGAGGATTAGTTGACAGCCATGCATAGAAAAGAGGATTAGTTGACAGATAGTTTCAACAATTTAAATGCTCTACTTCTAGGCGGAAAGACATCGTGAGTCACGGGCGAGGAACCATTCTCCTCACCGGAAATTTAGTCAATTAGATTTCACCCGAGTAAGGAGATGGCACCATATGTTTCACTAATTGGATCCAGGATCCCTTGAATAATACGTAGTATTCATCGTCAGGTGTTACTGGGGAAGGATAGAGAAAGGGCTGATAGGATAGTGAAGCTTTACATGTCTTGGTTTACAGTTGGCAGATTGATTAAAGTGGCTAAAAGGCCCCTTCAGTACACGCCCCTAATGCGATGAAAAAATATTTGAATCTTTGATCATTGTCCACCAACAAATGTGTGATTGTGCCAAGATTCACAATCTTCATACTGTGCAAATAACTAGGAAGCAACTCGAAACTATGCTCTGGTGTGCCCTTAACATCACTTGCAGCTTTCTGTTTGCCCCACCAAGCTTTGTAGTATGATATTGACACCCCACAATTTCTCATCATGTCCACTACTCTACTTGGAGCCCGTGTGTCAAGCTGTCCTGGGAACTCCTTTCTCAACACATCTGCAACAAACTTTGCCGTTGCTTGCCTATTCCATACATCCACCGAATTAGTAGAGCAAGTGTGCATATTGTAGTATGTTCGGATGGAGAAATGATCCGAGTTCTTGATCTTTGCTGCTCACAATGCCCACTTGCAATCTTGAACTACACATTTCACTACAAACAACTTTGTAGTAGACTTGATTATGTGAAAATCAAAACAAGCTTTCAATGAAGCATTGATTACCAAATTCTTCACCTGACTCTTGCTCGCAAATTCTTCACCTGACTCTTGCTCACAAATTCTTGACCAATTGCAATACCCATACCATCATAGCAGTTGAAAGACACACAACCATCATCTATCGCTAATGGTTCACAATGATCCACCACAATATCTTGTTCTCAACATGAAGGTTTTTGTTTTGGTGTTGCAACAAAAGTCATTGTTTCTTGGAGGAAAGTTTCCTTAGTTTCTTCTAGGCTGTCACCCTCAAAGCCATTTGTAGAAATCATACACCATGGGTTCCTCCATGTCTTTGTCAAAATAGTCATCTTGAATGATTTCGTCATTTAAATTATTAAGTCCTTCATTTCCATCAACATCAAGTCTCTCTTTGTCATTTGCTTCTCCACTTTCATTCTTCTCGATGAACTCAACATGTAATATGCTTCTACGTTGCGATATAGCACAGTGGTCCAAAAGATAATACTTTGCATCAAAATCATCCAAAACAAACTTAGGTTCTGGTTCTATTGAAACCAAAAGGATGTAACTTAGTTTCAAATCTGTACTCCTTCGACTTAGGGAAGCCTTTCAAATATGCAATCAACAATGTCTGAATATTCTACTTGATCCGGATCATCCAATAATACTATGCTCTTCAATTACTTATTCCTTGGACACCATTTGTAAGAACCATCTTCTTTTTCCTTCCATTCTCCACTAAATCAATAATATATGAGAATCTTAGCCATTTTCCTTTAAAAAAAATAATTACTTTAAAAGAACATGACAAATAAATGAGAAGACTGTATAGATTGTCCAAATGGTTGGAAGAGCCAGTCAGGCTGATCGTTCACTGTCAGAAATTCATGATAGTTGAAATTCCAGCCAATACTGACCGAGATGATCGTATTGACCATCCCAACTATACCAATCAACAAAATAGGTCTAACGGTTTGCGTGGTTTTCCTTGACTATTCATCTCAATTTTTTTTTTTCTCAAAATTTCAGATTTAAAAAAAAAAAAAGATGCAAAGGTTATGAATGCTGTTGTTTTTCCAACTTAAACTCCAAAATCTAAATGCCCATACTTTCGACAATACTTTCAACTAACACAAAAAAAAAAAAAAAAAAAAAGATGGTTTAAGATTAACATATTCAATTTGAAGCTTGATTACTTAAAAATTTGGAACTCCCAAAACTTTTGAACCTTTACTTTTCTCAAGAAATACTCATGATATGAACATGTAGAGTATATCGGCCAGAATATATGGGTGACGGTGATACAATGGTGGAAAAGGGGATGGGATGGTAGAAATGGTAAGGGTTATTTTATTTTATTTTATTTTTTTTAAGGAACGTGGGTTTTTTGAAAAAGAAGAAGATATACATATATTTTTTTTATGGGACGATTTGTCATCTTTTCTTTTATTATATATATATATATTAACAAAAAGTGTATTCTATAGAATACAAAATTTTCATTAGAGGTGGGGGTCATCAATGTAAAGCTTTTTCATTGAAGGTTAGTCATGTAATGAAAGGGTCCTTTTAAGGTTAAATTTGCAAACTGCCCCTTTCATTACATGACTAACCTTCAATGAAAAAGTTTTACATTGATGACCTCCATTTTTAAAGAAAATTTTGTATTCTCTAGAGTACCCTTTTGTAAAAATAAAAAAATTTCAATATATTAATAAAAGAAAAGAGAGAAAGAAAAAAAAAAACCTTCTTTTCCCTCCTCAAAAAACCCACGTTACTTTAAAAAAAAAAAAAAAACAAAACGCCTTATGCTCTCTACCATCTCATCCCCTTTTCCACGGGGCCCTTTCATTACATGACTAACCTTCAATGAAAAAGTTTTACATTGATGACCTCCATTTTTAATGAAAATTTTGTATTCTCTATAGTACCCTTTTGTAAAAATAAAAAAATTTCAATATATTAATAAAAGAAAAGAGAGAAAGAAAAAAAAAAACCTTCTT
>JAFMPE010024551.1:287-16002 GCA_024759925.1 Ficus religiosa | reverse complement strand
CTTCTTTTGACCGGAGTTTTCACTTAGAAGTGGGAATACTTTTTGCACTTCAACCAAAGGTTGAGCCTAATCCAATCGGTTCAAATCTGATGTCTCATTTTTCTATCTCAATGGCTTATCCTTCAATATATAGTGTTTTGACAACTTATCAATTTGTTTAAAAATTTTTAATATTTAAATTTTTAAAATGATTAAATATTTAAATTCAAATGATATAACATGATACTATTATGACGAACAGCCAATGAAACAGGAAATCCGGGATAACAGATCTTGATTCTAATCCAATGCCTAAAAAAAAAATTTTACTTAGTTTTAGAGTAACAGTTAAGATTTACTCCATGTGGCTCGTTACTTCTCTTACACCTCATACTGACCCCTCGCTTTTTTTTTTTTTGGCTGAATTACCCCTCCATGTTCAATTTCATTTGTTTCTTTTGATTTAGATTTGATTGGCCAAAGTTTATCTTGGAAAAGCTACCAACTCCAGCGATCATGAGATGACTTCAACTTCATTATTTAGACCCTACTTGTTCATGATTAGAAACAATATTTGACCACTGATCATTCATTTTTCTTTTTCGTTTCTTTTTTTTTTTTTTTATTTGTTGAGGAGAAAAAAAAATGCCAATAACTTTGGTTACTTGCTATTTGTGTATGAGATTCAATCCAAATATAGGAGTAGAAAAGTAGCTCTAGAATGGAATACGTAGAAGCACATAAACTGATAGAATTTAATGATTCAGTATATTCTTTTTTTTTTTTTAAGCATCAAATATTTCTATAACCTGTATAGAGTGAGTATTTTTGTGGAAAGTGATTCTCTTTCACTTGGTTTACAATTATTGAAATTTGTGATATCAAACCTACAACAAACTACTGGTAATTTGAATTAATGAAATATAGCAATGCAGTTAAACATCATATATATGATCTAGGAATGTAATTATTGGACATATATACTAGTTTAATAATTTAAGGATACTTAACTCTTTTGGTTAAAAAAACAAAAAAAGCTTGTCCATTAACATAGTTAGAAAGCTTATTCTCTAATATATAGGTACATTGAGGAACTTAAATTTTGCACATTCCAGCCTTTTAAATACAAATATTCGAAAACAATTAAGATAGTCTTTTGCAATTTCGGTCAATATGGGCTTAACCGGAACAACAAAGTTCAATGTAATAGTGGCACAAGACAAATCTAGAGATTTCATTATCGTGAGTGAGGCAGTAAAAGCAACCCCAAAAAACAACAACACTCGATTCATCAAGCCTGGGATTTACAAAAAGTGCATCGAAGTCGAATTTGACATGACTTTTATCACTTTAATCAGAGATGATGGTTCTAAAACCATCATCGCTTTTGATCGAAGCAATGGTTCTGGATTCACAACCTTGACTTTGACACACTCAATTCAAATTAAGTCATCTAATATTAAAAAAACCCTTTCGGGTCCCCTTGGTCCGCTTTTTCGGGTTCACCACGTCATCCAGAAAGCTCCGTTGTATAGAGCCACTGCTTTATGGTTCTCTGCTCCTGCTGAATTATCTGTTGTTAATGACTTTACCACGAAGCCTCGCCCATTGACACCTTCAAAATGTACATCATCATCAGACAAAACTTAGTTACTGTATATATATATGTAATATACATATAATCTAATTAGCAGTTATCTAGCCAATGTTTTAGTAACTATATACGTAGTTTTTTTTTTTTTTTTTTGGGGTCCTGTTGAGCATGGAAGGTTAAGAAATTAATTAACAATTAATAGAGTCTAAAACAAACAAGTAGAGGACATTATTGTTACTGAGTGTGCCAGAGTCTAGGGTTGTGAATCTAGAACCATTGCTACGGTAAAAGTGATGATGGTTTTGGAAACGTTATCTCCGATTAAAGAAATAAAAGTCGTATCAAATTTGACTTCAACGCGTTTCTTGTAAATCCCGGACTTGATGAATTGAGGGTTGCTATTTCTTGGTGCTGCTTTCACTGCTTCATTCACTGTAGTGAAATCTTCAGACTTGTCTTGTGTCACTATTACATTGAACTTTATTGTTACTGTTGAACCCAATTAACTAGAAATTGCAAAAGACTATCTTAATTATTTTTCGAATAGTTATACTTAAAAGACTCAAATGTGTGAAATTTAAGTTTGTCAATATATCTATTTATGGAGAACAAGCTTTCTAATTATGTCAAGGGAAATCTTTTATTAACCAAAAGAGTTAAGTATCCTAAAATTATTAAACTCATATATATCTAACAATTACATTCATATATCACTTGGATAAGGAAAATTAGAAAATAGGATTATTTCCATTATATAATCTAATAGGTAAGTAAATATTAAAAGGAAACCAATAATATTTTTTCTATTATTTTACTTTCCTTTTATCATTCCCCTTATATTTTCTAATACATTCCTTTAATTTTACAAACTTACCGTAAATATCGAGACGACTAATTTTACGGATTACGACTTTCGGTCCAAATGGATAATTTGTTATGAGTAAGCAATAACTTGATAAGTTTTACCCAATATTATTCATATATTTCCTTTTCTTTAATCTCTGTGTTTGTGTGTATTAATTACTATCAGGTGTCTACTTTCCGGTTTATATGTGTATATATATATATATAGGTATGATTTTAATGGTTACTCTTTTTTTTTTTTTTGTAACTATGGATGAATACAGACAACATTATAAAAAGAAGTTTATTCTGTGATTACATTTGATGACATGGCATTTTATGTAACTTGTTATTGTAGGTTAAGTAACCTACTAACTTTTTAAATATAATTAAATAGATATTTTTGTATTTTAAATATGAACAAAGAACAATTAACATCTAGCCTCTGCTCCTCCTAGCCAAACAATAAGTTGTATTGTTCCTTTGTATATGCTTGCTCCATTTGTTTTTTTACCTTGCTATCGCCGGTAGAAACAAATTTACCATTTTTTTAAACCAATTTTTGAAATCCTTAAATAAATTTTCTGCAACCACGTCATTGTTGAGATAGTTTTTTTTTCCCCCATGTTATTTTTTTAGTTGACGTCATTTTTCATAGTTAATGTTGTTTCTTCAATAACTAGTGTCGTTTTATTCTTTTTCTTTTTTGGTATTTTTCAGTCGATTTTTTTTTTCTATTTATCGTCTCTATGTTGATAATATATTTCAAGAGAAAAAAAAAAGTCGTTTAATAGTTTTATTTACTGTATTTGTATTAATTTATTTAGAAATAATTGTCATTTTATTAAAAAATAAGTAAAATTTTAATATACAGTCAAACATAATAATCTAACATTATCAGAAATCCTATTAAATATATATATATATAACCAAACACTATAATATAATATTTTCAGGTGTATGATTACTTTGAAAAGATTCCCAAGTATGGGATCACCATTAATTACCTCCAACTAAACACCCATGCGGAGTGGAATGAAATCTGTTTTTTTTTTTATTTTAAGTCTATTACCACCCATTGTTTTACTTTCTCCAACCCTTTTCTTAAACCACCCACTAATTAAATTTTAAAACTAATTATTACTTATTTCACCCCTCTAATTATTCTAAAAAAGTCCCTACAACTAGATTTTATCCTCTTTTTTTCACCCAATTAATAAATAGCCCATTCTTAAAAACAATATTTCTCCCCCCCTCCCCCCCCTCCCCCCCCCTTTTTTGACCTAAAAAGTGAGAGCATTCAAACTATGCATCTATGCATCTTTTGGTGGAGTTAGATATGGTATTCGAACTACGTCAAAGTTTTGGTTGCCACTCTCTAAACAATGCCACATAATGCCTCACTTGATGGGGAAAAAAAAAATAGTCATCTCCTTACTTGTATATATATTGTGACGTACCACTTATAAGCAACATCAAGATAAATATATTTTCGAAGAAAAAAAATAAAAAACTCTCAACAAAAACGACATGATATTAAGTGTCATTTTCCCAACCCTTCAATCTTTTTGCAACAAAATGACATCTTCGTGACCTAGTAATACTTTCTTCTTTATAAGCATTTTCCGTCTCAAATTAGTCGTTACTCTCCCATCACTATCTTCTTCCTTTTTTTTTTTTTTTCCTTGTAATTCATTCTAGCCCTCCCCTAAACCTCCATCTATTACAAAATAAAAACAAACCCATTAATCTTTATTTTAATAGTTCATGTACAAAAACAACATGTCTGTATACCACTAACTCCTTACATGATGGTTGTACATAGAGGTGGGAATTTGGACCGGTCCAAACGGGTCGGCCCGTGGCCCGTAATTGTGGCCCGGCCTGGCCCGCATTCAACGAGCCCGACAAAAGCCCGGCCCTATAATAAGAGCCGAGCTGGGCTCTCCTTTTAAGCCCTGCGGGTTGGCCCGACCCGAACATTTAGTCCGATGGGCCGGCCCGTTATTAAAAAAATAATTAAAATATATATATAATAAAATTAAAATTAAAATAATTTTTATATATTATTTTTATTAAAAAAATTACAAATAAAAAATAAAATTAAATAAAAATTTAAAAAATTGGACTAGGCCCGCTCCCGACCTGGTCTAAACCCACGGGCCGGGCTGGACTTATATTTCAAAAATTCAGGCCGGTCCAGCCCGACCCGTATATTAAATGGGTTGGACCGGCCCGGCCCGAAGTTTTGAAAAAGCCCATCGGGCTCGGGCTAGATGGCCCGAATTCCCACCTCTAGTTGTACACTAGTCATATCTGGTTATGTTCAAAACTCTAGTGTGCCACGTGGTAAGACAACTTCGTAGAACTAGTCCCCTAAATTTAAAGTTAGGGAGTGGAGAAATAGACATACACTTTAAAAAGCCCTGTCAGTAGGTTAACAACCAAGTTGTCATCCCAATCTCATGTAATTGGTTTTCTAAGTTCCATGTTTATTAATTATCATTAAATTTTTTTGTCAACTGCTCAATTTATGACAACCATTCGATCAACATCATGTGACTAAAACAATGATAACTATAAATGGGTAAATATTAAAGTAACAATTAAAAACTCTTCCATACGTGTGTGTTCAGAAAAGAAAACTCATTGCAAACGGACAGATTAATGACTTGCTAGTCATTTAATAATCCTTGAAATGTAATGAGACTACATATTTGTCTCGCCATTAACATTTGAAAAAAAAAATTACAAGAAAACTTTTTGAAAGTGAGTTTATTCTTACCTTTTCTTTTCCGGTAATTCACTAATTAAAAAAGGGTTTTCTCAAATCACTTGGAAAAAAATATTGACTGGAAAATTTGTTAGGTTTCCTAAATTTTAAAAATTGTGGAACTTTGATTATTTTCTGTAACTAAAATGGCTCTAATCTATTAAAACATTGTTACAGTATTCTTTTCTCATTTTCTGTAAATTTTTAGACGGATTCCGTTAATATCATCTTTTTTTTTTCTTAAATTACTGATTAATTCCATTTAAAATTAATAAAAATGACTATTGTAACAATATTATAATAGTTTAAGATTCAAACTGCAGAAAAGAAAAATAAAAAAATAAAGATCAAAATTACACCAACTTAAAAATTTTGAGACTGAACAAGTAATTTATCCATATTATTATAATAATATAGAGAGAATGCAAAACTCCCAATATACTACAACCAAGAAAGAAATTAAATTCGAGAATGCAAAACTCCCAATCTACTACAACTAAGAAAGAAATTAAATTATAAAAAATAATAATAACAAGAATAATAATAAGAATAATAATAATAATGCAGATCAAACTGGCCCGATTTCATTATCTTCATTGCTCAAACTTCTCTGCTCATTGGTACCGTGTAAGCTAAGACTATAGCACATGGATGTAGAGCTGCTTCAAGCGTCATGGGCATAATATACTGGATTATCTGCAGAATTCATGTGGTTTCAAGGCACTGGCACCAAAAATGAGAAAGAAATCAAGCCACTACGGCTAGCCCAGTTGATGAGAAAATGGGAGTTCGAGATTTAGGAGTCACAAGTCTCAAGTTCGATTCTAGGCGGCCGTAAAAATGATTAATATATGTTAGTTTAAAAAAAAAAAAAAAAAAAAAAAAAAAAAAAAAAAGTTCCTCAAATGGTTGATCCAATTACAAAACAAAATTTCTAATGTACAAAACTATAATCAGATGGTTATAGGCATTACCCAGCAGTAAATTCACATATAATTCCACCTGGAAGTTTAGGATTCAAATCCCCAAAGTCTAATTTTTAAATTGAAGGAAAAAAAAAAAAAAAAAAAGGGGAGCCAATCTTGTGTTAATCTCCTCTTTAGTCTCTTCAACGCCTTTCCTCCTTGTGTATTACTTGCCCAGTTACACGTCAACAATGAGCTATATATAATCTGAAGATGGTGACTCTTGAATTGGTAAGAATCGCATGTTGTTGAGGTATTGGTTCCTTGTACATGAGCCAACCGATAAAATTTCACCCGGTTCATCTTCCTTGCCGTTGTCGAGTTTGCATGCCGGGTGTTTTACATCTGCAAGAAAGTTTTCAACAGAATGGATGTATTCAGAAGCATATTCTTTCAAATTGAAACTTCGCCAACTTCTTGGTCACTTTTCTGAGCTTGGATCCTGGCCATCTGAGAACTCAGCAGCTCTTGCACTCTAACCTTCAACTGCAGAACATGAGAAATCAATTTATAAAATTGGAAGTTAGCTTGTAATGAACTATGAAAAATGTGTGAAAACTAAAACGGCAAAGTATATGTTAATCATTTTACAACGATGTGCGTAGTTTCGAAACAAGACAGCACGAGACGAGCAAAAGATTTCTGTTTTTATGTGCAATTCAAATTCAAAAGAAAGAAATCAAAACATGTGAAAAGCTTGTAAAAAAGCTTACCTCATTCAGCCCTACTTCGTTTTTAACCGATACATGCAAGGCCCCATCAGGACCCAATTTCTGGTACTTCGACAGCTCGAGATCATTGTCATCGGCATCATCTGTAATAAAAAGCACAGGAGATTTTTGTAGTAGATCGCATTTGGATACGACGTCGAGCCACAGATGGTCAGGGAACCTCTCTTTTATTTCTTTGTATATGATGAACTGCATACAAAAGGAGTACTCACATTTAAGCGAGACAAAGGAAAAACATAGTTCAAGTTCAGTAGTTCTATGACATATCAGATAGTGGATGCAATACCTGATCAGAAGAAGAGGTCCCGCATTCTCCAGAGAGATCATGAACGTAAAGTATCGCAGTTGGCAAATGAGATAGAACTGCAAGCGTTAACTTCTCTAAATTGTTTCTGTCCTCTGAAGATCAAAACAAAAGCAAAATGTGATAAACTTGGACTAAATTTAATGTTGATATAACTATGCCATTAAGACTTTGTAAACGCTAATCAAATCACCTAAAACGTCTGAGCGAAACATTTCCAGTCACTTACCATCACACCTTTTTAACAAACCAGGAGTATCCGTAACCTGCAGTCAATTTGAGAGTTAGTTATAGCAGAAATAGCAATCCAGTAAAATTTGCGGCTTACATAACGGAAAAAACCTTTAACCTGGAAATTCTGGTAGTTTGAAACAATATGACCCATTAGTATTCCTCTGGTCGTAAAAGGGTAGTTGCATATCTAACCAAAATAAGAAAAAAATAATGTCAATTACCATGTGGAAAAGCATTTCATTCAAAACTGTTAAAAATGTTCTGTTGTAGTCATTACAGCAAAGGAGCAGTTCATAAATTTGTCGTCACTGAAGAGGGGGAAAAACGCCTTTTCAGAGGAAGTTAATTTTATGTGTACCTCGGGCTTCCCAGTAGAGAGGACACGAACCAGAGATGACTTGCCCACATTTGGAGCTCCGACAAGACAAAGTGTTGGTGTTTCGAGGTCAACCACTGGCATTGCACGCAAAGTCTGCAAATATTGTTGTTTTTAGGAGATCCAGTAGCAGGAAAAAGAAAAGACAAAACAATGGTCGAATAACAATCTCGTATGAATGGTTCCAAGCTTAATCTATAGCAATTACACATCTACCTTCAACATTGAAATCTAGAGTTTAAATCCCCCCATTTGTAAGTTCAGGAAAAAAATAAAAATAAAAACTAAACCTAGAATGATATGATATGGTTCCGTTCAGCCGAAAATGAATTGAATCATAGGCTCTGAGATGCACGAGTAACAAGGGAGGAAGGCACTTCTTTACCTAAAAAATGCATAGTAGCCAACAATTAAAAACCAAGGATAACTCAGACAAACAAGCCAAGAGAAGAAGAAGAAGAAGAAGAAAAAAAAATTTTGTTTTGAAATCAAAAAAAGGTGACCCGACGAATACCTTGGCAATGTTTAACAAATCGTCAACTGCTTTTCCGCCATGATTAAACATCTCTTCGACTTTCTTCATTCCCTGCAGGTAAAAGTGGCAGATTTAAGTAACTTCACAAGTCTGAAAAGAAGACATCATAAGAAAGATAAAACTGACCTCGTTTAGTCGTTCCCCTGCTTCTCGCTTCGACAATGACTGCACAATGTAGACAAAGACTGGTAACATCTCATCTCTAAACCAAGAACAAGTAATGTGATCTCAAGTTTTGACCAGCTTTAAATAGTGTTTTGTAGATAGAAACGAACCAGATCATACACAAACAAAAACATAATTCAGAAGTTTCTGATACAAGAGATCGAGCAAACTCAATGAAACTAAAGTGTTGCCTGTAACATTCTCCACAAAAAATTTTTTCTAACAAAAGGAAAACCTATTTTTTGGTAGCATAAGTAATCAAAAACCCGGTTTTTTCTAGGCAGATCAAATGATGAAAGCTTTTGTCAGAGCTCGTGTTTTGTCAATGATCAGAAATAACAAAAATAAAAGACAGAGAATACAGCATGAAGCACTAATGAATCTAACCTTAGCACAAAGAGAAGCATGTTCCTTTCCGACGGATACAACCCTCTTCCTCAGAGAATCTACCTTTCCCAACACCTGTAATCATATATCATACAAGAAAAATGAGCCACAACACATTTTAAGATTAAAGACCTCGGAAATGTCTCAAGTGTTGCAAAGGAGAATTTAAACCCATCATGATGATTGTCGCTAAAAACTTGGTTTGCTGACTTGGTAGGGATATTTATCAGAGAAATGATGTACTTATACTCGTATAATTTGTCAGTAAAACATGACATAGCTTGGACTTCTTTATTGACGCTACAATAAAATTGTTACTGTTTTAAAGTGAATGATTTACATGAATTGATGTTGACTATAGATTGCTTTTTGTTTACCTCTTCGTAATTTCCGTCCCCGAGAGTCAATTCAATAAGAGATCGCTCATAAGGATGAAGTGTATTTTTCTTCGGAAAATTCTCCAAGTAAGTCCTCAAGGGAACTGCAAGTTCCTGAAGATGAATGAGAAAGCTTTGTGCAGCCTCCAAGAAAAACCTTAACAATTAGCAGAATATGTCCCAAAATTAAGAACAAACCTTCATCAGCGCATCAAGTTGCTTTGCGCCTTTATTTCTCTCTCGCTTTGCAATGTTAGCAATGCCTGAGAAACAAACAAGTGAAATATCAAGGTTAGGAGAAGGAATTATGAACAGAGTTCAATCTCATACCATAAAGTTGTTAAAACAAGAAACTCAAACAAACTGCAATATAACAAATACCCTTAGTCGGCGAAACTCTTTTGGCCTTCCTTAGTGCTGAATAAAGAATATCAACGGACGGCATGACCATGGGAAGCTTCTGAAATGCCCCGATTCTTTCAAGTTGTTCTGATGACTTCTCCTAAAGTTAGAGCAAAGGAATCAGAAAAATCACCATAAATTTTGTCTACTTGCTAATAAGAAATAACCGAGAACAAATAATGTATGATTCGCTAACAAAGTTAAACCACAAAAAGAAATTCAAGAAATCGACAAATTTTTCGATTTTCTTTGAAAATAGAATTTAATGATGACTATTGTGACTACTTTCTTATTCAACTAATTTCCCCAAAATTTTTCTTTTCTTAATCTTTTCTCCTTGATGTTTCGGGCTCATCATGTACTCGTCCAAATTGTTCTTAAAATCAAAGAATCGACTGCATCCAATGAGATATACCTTTTGCTTTCTTTCCTTTTCAGTTTTGATTGTTGGCACATAACTTCCAGTGGTATTGACACCTTCATATGAGGTAGTTTGCATGTTCTTGCATGAGCAGAAAGGTGGATAAACGTTGGCACCATGTATCATATATAATGCCCCTAGATTTCGAAACTATAATCACATACCGACAATGAAACCAAAAAATAAAAAGCTAACAGAAGACATAGGAAAAACAATAGAAACTGAAAAGAGAAAAATTTTCACAACAAGCCTAATTGAACAACCGAGCATACAAATGAAAGTAAATAAATAAACAAATAAGAAGGAGAAGAACTTTCGAGGATGAGCAAAGGGGCACATATGCAAAACCAATACCAAAGTTGGGTCATACCCAGTGTAAAAGACACAAATTTGAGGAGAACAATAAACAGTTGAAAACCGAATGTACTTGTCGAACAAACTGTAAGAAAAATCGTTTCGGTTGTGGTGAAGAGAACCAAACCTTTGGGGAATTTATAGCTTCTGGTTAGTATTCTGGTTGGGGAAATCTGCCACAGTTGAAAGAGACTAGAAGCTCTACTCATCTTTTCACTGTAAGTTAACCGAGAAAATGAAATTAAGAAACTCTATCTCTGTATGGGTTTTACTTCAAAGGGTTCATAAGTTATCGCTCCGAGGCTCTATGAGAGCGATTCGAGTTTCTAGTGGACAACAACAATGGCGAAATTGGATGCGGAAAACAGAAAACGTTTATGCTAGCTGGGCTAGTGGTTCTAAATTCCATGATACTAAGACAAAAAAATCAAAAAAAAAAATCAAAAGACAACTTAAAAATCCAAGAAAACTTGAAAGTATGTTTATTATCATATTGTGTTTCTAACATTTCTAGTTCTAAAATTGCAACCAACTAAAAGCTTATAACTTCAGGCTTGCTCTTTCCCTTATCCCAATAGTAATGTGAATAGTCGGTTTAAAAAAACAGATTTCTTTAGCTTTTGTTTTCTAGTGCAAATTTTCCGAGAAAAGTTTTGCCTAATTCAAACAGAACCTGTTTTTTGTGTAAAGAAAAAAGAAACAAAAAGAGTATTTTTTTTTTTTTTTTCTGTAGAGATACAAACAAACCTGAGAGAAGAGCAAATCCTAGGGCTAGAGCAAGCAACGAAATGGCGCTGAGAATGCGAGAGAGGAACAATACCAGCAGAGAAGAAAGGTAGAGAAGTAGACGAGAGCAGGCTGAAAACAGTTGCAATTATATATCGTTGATACACCCCCCGAAACTTTTGATATTTATGAAAATTAGGCCTAAAGTTGTTTTTTTTTTTTTTTAATGAATAAAAATAGTCCTTAAATTGTCAAACTGTTGCATTTTAGCCCACACGGGTGTGTCTCACATATTTTGCACTTTTCCCCCAAACTTTTCATGGTGTGACAAGTTGTCACAGTTTGAACTTTTTAATTTTGATAAGTTTAGGGGTTAATTTCCAAATTAGAAGTGTTAGGGACAACTTATAAAACACAAAAAGTTCAAATATAAAAGTGCCAGTGACCTTTTCATACAGTATTATATGCTAGAATGTCATAAATTTGATACTGAAACACTAAAATTATCAACTTTAATATTAGAGTAGATAAAATTTTAAAAAGATATTCAAAATATGGCTCTCCACTTAATTTTCTTTTGCAAAATCACATATATCCTAAATTTACAATTTCATGAAGCCACTGGTGTGCCTATCACGTAAAAGCTTGAAAGTTTTACAAAGAATTATTCTTATTTATGCCTCTTGAACTTTAAGGTCACTCCCAATTTGTCGCTAGATTTTAAAAACTCTTATTTTACCCCCTAAAATTTGAATTTATCCCCGTTTACCCTTTCTATCAGAATTTTCAATTAAAAACTGATTGGGAAAAAAAAAAAGTAAGTTAACTACATTCATGTGGTTTTTTCCCATTTGCTTTTAATAGAAATCTTAAGAGAAGGCTTAGTATTACTAATTCCAACTTATCGTCTTTCTCCCAAGTCATTTGATGGAATTATTAAAGGTGAGGGAGAATCTTGATTCCCTTAAGGTCGATCTACCTTGTACCCCCTAAAATAAAAGCAGTTATGTAATGATTAGTGATTTTGGACATTTATCAAGCATGGCATCCTTTGGATAATTCAAATCGAAGTAATTGGATGTTAGAATCGGCTTATAGGACATGATTAATCAACAGAAATACTCTAACACTCCAACTTTATGAGTTAACTACAGTCATGTGATCTTGCTGTTTGATCTTAGCAGAAATCTTAACAGATAGGCTTAGTAATAATAATCTATTTTCTTCGATCAATTTTTAAACTATAATTTTGACATAATGGGTAATTTATGATTAAATTCAAAGTTCAGGCAATAAGTGAGAGTTTTTAAAGTTCATAATGCAAAATGAGAGTTGTATTAAAGCTCAAGGACATAGAGGAAAATAACTCATACAAAAATTATCTCGTTGTGTGCAAATTTTTAACGTTCAAGCATTTTCATGAGAATTAGAGTGTGTTTGATAGGAGAGATTAGTGGAGGAACTAATAAAAGATTTTTGACATTCATAGTTGTTTGGTAAGAGAGGGGAGAAAAAAGAATGGATTACGAGTGGAACATCAAATCCTTCAAAAAACCCAATTTTGATTCGTTCTAAATTGGAGAGATTGTTAAAAGGATAAGGTTTCACTCCTTATACAATCATTTTTATAACGTATCAACTTATCATCCAATGACATGATTTTCTTAATCAAAGTTTAAAAGTTTGTCGCTAGTTCTATGGTTAGAACTGAGGTGGAAAAAAGTGTTCAAGGAGTGGTAAATAGAAAAGGTTTAAAGATTAAAAATTCATCTCTCCTGCATGAGATCTAGGATTTTATTTGTGTGTGCCTCCTCTCGGGATCGGCATTCGGCAGCGGCCCCATGCTAGTCTTTGGATCTCCAGCCGATGAGACAGAAGGAGGGGCTCCACAGCGAAAAGTTATTGTGGCAGAAGGGTCCTCGCAAATAGAGGGGTCGAGCTTAAGCGAGGCAAAGGAAGAACCATCAAGTGGATCTACAATTGAGGGGGCTTGGCTCCCCTTCGCGACAGCAATGGTAGCGGGGAGACCAAACCATTGCCTTCCAGCGATCCTAAGTCTGTAGGTGTTTTTGTCATGTTGGCTTGTGTTATGGGGTTGTTTTCTATAATTTAGTATGTCATTTTTGTGTTAAACTAACGGAAGTAGTTTCCTCACCTTTTCAGTTTACTTGTTGTTCGTCAGATTCTTAGCAGTGTGTTTGTTTAGTTTTCGCTATATTTGATTCTACGCGGGATAGGTGGAGGCCCTAGTGGTACATGATCTTGACCATCAATCAGTCAGACTTCCATTAATTGTAGAGATTTTGTCAAAAAGAGACTTACATTTGCTCAATCTTAGTATGCCTTTAAGCGTCATCAGTAATAACTAGTGGAATTGGTTTGAAGGGAGAGTTGTACCATCTATACCATCCAAACTTTTACTTTTAGGAATCTATACCACACTCATTTTTCTCTCTTTCAAATACACGTTTGAATGCAAAAAAACTTAATTCCAACCTATGATCCAAAACAACATGTTATTTGCTCATTAGTTCCCTGCTATCTGCATAATTGCAAGATTTTAGCTCTTGTTTGGTCTCCAATTTTGCTTCACACAAGTTTCTTCATGATCATTTGCATTTTGTTACTGCAACATTTAAAAGCGGTTATCAAACTGTAAAGACTGTAATATAAAAAATAATGGGATCAAAAAAGAAAGTACAAATATAAAAAGGAGTTTCATTTTATCCTATTTTAATATTTACTTATCTATTAGATGATATAATAAAAAACAATTCAATTCCATTTCCAGTTTTTACTAAACTTAGGAGTGTTAATTTTGTCGATGTAATTACTAAATATTTTTCTACAAATCAAACAATCACTAGCATTTATTTACTTATTAATACATAAGTAAATTTATCAATACCAAGACTGATGTAAAGATTAGTATTTTCTTTTCTCATTTCTTATATTGTATGGGTCCAATAAGCTCTCATTATTAATTTTTGAAATAAATATACATGATCAAATGGGAACAATAATGACTATTCATATTTTCTTTCCCTTAGAGTAAACACGTTATTCATGGGTGTAAATATAATCACTCATATAATTTTGAAAGAAAGAGGTAAATAATATATTTACGAAAACTAACAAAATAAATAACATATTTACGAGTGACTACATATAAATGTATATGTTTTTAATAAAAATGATAAATGTACTATTTAGCTTAACAGTTTTAGAAATATGATGTTTCCTTATGCTACATCTACTAAATAAGCTACTTACTCTATAACATAAATTGCTAGATTAGTCTCTAAACTTTTAAGCTTGTTCAACTTTGATCTTTGTTTTTTTTTTTTTTTTCCGTAACGTGAGTGACCCTGAATTATTAAAAACATTGTTAAAGTAGTTCTTTAGATTAATCTTTTAACAGAATCCGTCAGCGAAAATTACTTTTGATCAAATTATTGATGGATTTTGTTTTTTTTTTTTTTTAAAGAAAAATGATTATTGTATCAATATTTTAATAATTTAATATCATTCAAGTTTTGAAAAAAAAATTAAAAATTAAAATTACACAAATTTAAAAATCTAGAAATCTAGGGAGGCAATTTACCCTGCTTTATATTCCTCATCCCCCCACAGTAGTATTTTCGTAACAAGTCCAATAGCGCTTGCCAGCCCAAGATGTTCAAGACCTGCCTACCCAACTCCCAACTTACCAAAATAAATAAAGAAATTTGGGTCCGTTTGGTGAATAAGTTAAGTTTGAGATAAGATGAAATTTTTAAGTTTGAGTTGAGTTGACTTTTTAAAAAGTAGTTATAAACTTTGTTGACTTTTTAGAAAAAGACAAAAATTAAAATAAAAAAGTATAGTTTAGTTTGGATGAAGTTGGTTCACCAAACATAACAATACAGTTTACGGAAAAAATAAAAAAAATAAAAACATGTTTTGTATATTTATTTTCATCTCTTGAAAGTCTATTTTATCTTTATTTTTTTACGCAACTACAATCAGATTACAATTATTGACATTTTAATTTGTATTATGGTATGAAATTTATTTGATAGGGTACTAAAAAAAGCTCTATGAACAATAATTTTTTTATTGAATTCTTCTACATATTATATTATTGCTTAAATTCTATTGAAATGATATTACTATCATGACCATTTAATCTTTAGAGTTTCATCATAATTATCACTATCAACACTAATATTTTGCTTTCTTTTCTTAATAGAGTAACATCTTCTCTTTTTTTTTTTTTTTTTTTTTCTTACTACGTACACTTAAAAGACAAAAGGCATTTCTACAATATATTCTGTCCTCCCTTCAATGACCATCACGTGACGGGTAAAGACACTTTTACAATGTCTTTCGTCCTTCTTTCACTGACCCGATTTTAATAAAAAAGTAAGTTTCTATTTTATTATTTTTATTTTTATTTTTATTTTACTTTATTTGTCTACATGGTAATTCAATTAGGGGGTGTTTGGTGAATGAGTTTGAGTTGAAATTTGTAAGTTTAAATAGTGATTTTGGTTGACTTTTTCAGAAA
>JAFMPE010024440.1:2710-34043 GCA_024759925.1 Ficus religiosa | reverse complement strand
ATTTTGAGAAGAATTATACTTATTATAATTATAACATTTATCTTAACCAATTATTTTTATCATATAATACTCAATTTTTTTATTTATTTTTTCTTTCCCGTGCAATGCACGGGTATTAAACTCGTTAAAACTAAAGGTAGGTGAAAGTACAATCATCATGTAATAAAAATGTCCCCTAATCAACAATTTGGTGCACTTTACTAGGATACCCTATCACAAGAATAAGCTTTTGTTTTGATCATCGGTTGGAGTTGAAATTTTTTAAGTTAGAATTTGTTGATTTTTCAAAATCTAGTTATAATTTTTGTTGACTTTTTAATAAAAAAAAAAAAAACAAAAAACAAAAACAAAAATCAAGCTGAAAAAATACAATTTAATTGAATTTGAACTTGATTACCAACCAAAGCATAATGTATAATCGCATCAAGCAAGAGAATGGTCAACTTTGGTTCGCAGTGAACCGGAAAACTTGTTGTTGAGTTGATTTTAGTCAAATAAAGGATAATAAGAGTCACAAAAAACACTAAGTTCAAACTCGATTCAATTTATTTGTACAATAACAAAGCCATACGAGCCCTAAACAAACCACCCAATCTCAAAACAAACACAAGGAACTCAACTAACTAGTACATAGCCAATAAAAACACTCTTTTTTATTGCTTAATTATTTGCGAAGCTTCTTTAAATCCCATATTTCTCCTTGAGAAATAGAACATAACCATAGATCTTCTGATGGTCGGGAACTGACTTTGCCACACTCTGATTCTTTTCCCTACACCTTCTGGCCCATCTCACAATCTTCGGACACTCCGACTCGATGCTGAAATTCGCGCAAACTTCGTAAGAGTAGAACCAGCTCGTGAGGGGAACTAGTGCAAGATCTACGAATCCAATTCTCTGACCACCAAAATAAAGCTTGTCCCCAAGCTCTCCTTCTATGATCTTCAAGCACTCGATGAATTCCTTTTTTACTGCCTCTTGTTCTTCCCCTTTTGCCCTCCACACCTGCTTTGCAGTGTTAAATACCTGCAGCATATATCATCCCCCCGACAAAACCATGTGTTAATTTTCGTGTAATATATACGAACGTAACAAAATAATCAAGATAGTGGAAAACCAAGTCAAAAAAATCTCAACTTTTTAATATCAACTGATGTAATATATGAGTTGACCTTACTAGAACTAGAAATAAATACACAAACTAACCTTTTTGTCAATGTAGTCAGCCCAAAACAAGGCTTGGGATTTTTGGTAAGGATCAGAGGGAAGAAGAGGAGACTTGTGGCTCCAAACCTCATCGATGTACTGGACGATGTTGAGAGACTCACAAACGGGTTTGCCGTTGTGAATGAGGACCGGGATCTTCTTGTGAACCGGGTTTATCTCTAGAAGCAGAGGGCTTTTGTCCCACAAGTTCTCTTCCTTGGCCTCGTACTTGATCTCTTTCTCTTCTAAGGCGATTCGCACTCTCATTCCATAGGAGCTTGGCCAGAAATCCAGCAGCACAACTTTGTCTTCCATTTTTCCTAATTAAATGTTGGCTGGTATAAGACGAGATCTTAAATTAATAAAGAACTTTGTAGGATTATATTGCTGACAAAATCTTGCACAAATGAGAAGTCTTGTATAGTTTTGGTATAGCTTATAAACAGAGCTACACAAGTTCCCTGTGTTCAAATTCTCAAATTGCACTAACTATTGCATTCTTGTAACAGAGAACAAGTTTGACATTTCTTTGGTACACAGGACGTAGGCACTTACGTCATGGCATAGATATGGTACAATTTTATTCGGTCCTTAGAAATACTTTATTTATTTTTTTCTTGTAGACCACGAATCCGACTAATTAATGATTTCCTTCAAATTTTATGCGAGGGGCATTAATAAAGTGTTCACTTTTTGGCACGGAAAGATAAAGGTTAAACGTCAAAATGTGCATGCATAAGTCATGCGCTAGCACTTTTGTTGTCATTCTTGTTTACCAGCAAAGTCAAGTAATCTTAAAGGTTGTCATACTTGTCGTAACATATATGTGTGTGTATATATGAATTTATTTCATTAAAATATTCTTTATTTTAAAGGAAAATTTTAATAAATTCAATAAGGAGATATAAAAACACCAAACATTTTTATCAAATGAATTTTTTTAAAAAATGTTTTCATATTTCAGAATATTTTCCTATGATCCTTTTAACTACTATTGTCCCTATATATGCATCTTTTAATTTAATTTTCTCATAATATAGAAAGACAAAAGAGATCCATGGGTCTCCTTAAACTCAAAAAAATAAAATAAAAAAGAACAAAAATTACCAAGCATGACATATATATAGGAGTTGAATTAAAATATGACAAATTTTTATGTTTGAAATATTTTTAGAATAACGTAATTATTATAAGGGCAAATTAGTTGTTTGCTCCTTAATCTTTTTTTATAAAGTTATGGTTTGATCTCTCTCTTAAAAAAAAAAAAAAAAAAGCTTCTTCAAAACTTTTAAAAGGGTGCAAAATAGTACTTTTCATTACCAAATATTGAAAAGTTAACAAAAAAATATCACATAAATCTAAATATGATTAATTATTGAACAGTAATTAAGAACAAAATTTGCATTATTCAATATACGTTTGCCATATATGTGATTTGTTCCATCCAACTTTTGACATGTATTAGTGCAAAATTAATTATTTTGCACCTTTTTAAAGAGTTAATGAAGCTTTTCGCCAAAAAAAAAAAATTACAATTTCACAAAAAAACGGAGCCAATGGAAAATTTACCGTTATTTAATGTTTTTTTATGTTACAAAATAATGTTTATAATTCTTATAATGGCGGTGTGAATTTTTATTATTTATAAAATAACTTATATTGTCTACAACACTTCAATCTCACTGATAACATAACTTTAAGATAAAATGAAGTAAATAACATGCTTTAAAAATGTTTTGAATAAATAACATTAAATAAAAAAATTGCTAGATGAATTATCTATTTACTGTCAATAAATATTCTAATAAATTTTTTATTCAAAAGAAAAAATCTAATAAAATAATAGTATTTGCGCATTTGAATTTACACTAGCTCAAAATCGCTTCTTCTCTTTTATTTGTTTATTTATTTATTCAACAAATGCGCGGTAAAATGAACTCAAACGAAAACTTTCAACACAAGAAAACAAGATCCCAAATTTCTAGAGGAGAAGCCCAAATTCATTAAGTCGGTGCTCTTTGGCAAACCCGGAGCGATCTCTCTCTCTCCATTGAAGCACAATCCGAGCATTCTCTCCTTGGCTTCACCACCGAGTTTTCAACTGAGTGGAAGACCAATTTCTGCAGCGTTACTTTTTTAGAGCGAGGAGCAATTTTACACATCTTCAAGTTTGGAGGTACGATTTTCTCTGTCGAATGATCTAAATCCAGGATTTTCTCTGTTGAATCGGTGTTTTCTTCTTGGATTCAATTGTAAATGCCACGAAATCTCTTTTTTTATGCCGATTTCATGATGTTCTTGTCAGTTCTGTGAAAATTGATGGAATATCTTTCTATTGATGATCTCCATTAAAACTTTAGTTCTTTAGTCAAAACTTGTTATCCTTTGTCAAATAGAAAGAAACAAAACTTACAGAGAAGATGAGCAATATGGTTGAATGATGATAGTTTGGTCGTATGCATCGAGAAAGAAAATTTTTGATTGTATTGAAAATTTATCACTTAAAAAAAAAAACTTGTCATAATCTATTGTAATATGTTTTGTAATTCTTTTTAATACGTATGTAGTTGGTGTTTCCTAAAAAACAATATTATATAAAACTTTAATGTTATTTATATGAACTAACAATAATTTAGTATACAATTTTACTGAATTAAAAAGACTGTCTTAAATCCACTAGCTCTTTTTTATACCGTTTCCCATAGCAACTGAAAATAGATATATGTTCGGAGACTCCAGCAACAAGGAACATAGTTAACGACAATGAAAAGTAATAAAAACGACATAAAAAGATAGGATGACACAATACAAGGAAATGACAACATAAAATGAAAACGGAAGTACAAGTAAAAACGACAAAAGAAAGGAAAACGGCACACCACAAATAGAAGAAAAAAGTTCCGAGTATAGAAAAAGGAAAGGAAACAAACTAAAACAACAAGATCAAAATTGAGAAAAATAATTCAATTAAAAAAGGTCATAAAATTAGAAAATAGAACATTATTTCCAAAGTAAAAGATGCATGAAAGAAAATAGAAAGCAAAGTAAAAAAGTGACAAATAATTTTTGAACCGTAAGCCTTTGTTTGGTTTAAACTACTGAAGATGAATGTTTAAGTTAGAGTTAATTGACTTTTTAAAAATTAATTATAATTTTTGTTAACTTTTCAAAAAGATCAAAACTGATATGAAAATTTTGAATTGGAGACTGAAAACCAAATGTACCCTAAAAATGGAAAACAACAAATAAAATTCAAATAACAAAACAACACAAAGGCTAACAACAAGCCGCGAATCTTCTTCTTCCTGCTTTTTTTATTTTTTGTTTTATTTTTTTATTTTTATAATTTGAAGAAGGAGAATCATGATGAAAAAGTAAAGCAATAGTAAATTGAAAAACTATAACACAAATGAAACGACACAAAGAGCACAAAACGACAATAAAAATAAAACGACAGTGAACAGAGAGAAAAAAACAACTTAAAACTAAAGGTTGGCGAAAGTTAAATCATCATGTAAGAAAAATGTCCCTTAATCAACAATTTGGTGCGCTTAACTAGGATACCCCGTAACAAGAATAAGCTTTTGTTTGTATCGTTGATTAGAGTTGAAATTTTTTAAATTCGATTTTGTTGATTTTTCAAAAACTAGTTATAATTTTTGTTGATTTTTCAGGGGAAAAAAAAAACAAACAAACAAACGAACAAAATCAAGCTGAAAAAGTACAGTTTAGTTAGAGTTTAACTTGATTACCAACCAACGCATATGATGTAATCGCATCAAGCAGGAGAATGGTCAACTTTCTTAAGAGAGAGAGAGAGAGAGAGAGAATGGTCAACTTTGGTTTGCAGTGAATCGGAAAACTAGTTGTTGAGCTATTTTAGTCAAATAAAGGATAATAAGAGTTACAAAAGGCACCAAGTTAAAACTCGTTTCAATTTATTAGTACAATAACAAAGCCATAGGAGCCCTAAGCAAACACAAGGAACTCAACTAACTGGTACGTAGCCAATAAAAACACTCTTTTTTATTGCTTAATTATTTGTGAAGCTTTTCTAAATCCCATATTTCTCCTTGAGAAACAGAACACAACCATAGATCTTCTGATGGTCGGGAACTGACTTTGCCACACTCTGATTCTCTTCCCTGCACCTACTGGCCCATCTCAAAATCTTTGGACACTCCGACCCGATGCTGAAATTCGCGCAAACTTCGATAGTGTAGAACCAGCTTGTGACGGGAACTAGTGCAAGATCTACAAATCCAATTCTCTGAGCACCAAAATAAAGCTTGTCCCCAAGCTCTCCTTCTACGATCTTCAAGCACTCAATGAATTCCTTCTTTAGTGCCTCTTGTTCTTCCCCTTTCACCCTCCACAACTGGCTTCCAATGTTGAATACCTGTAGTATTTATCATCCCACCACGAAACCATATGTTAATTTTCGTGTAACATATACGAATGTAACAAAATAATCAAGATGGTGGAAAACAAACAACATAAAAAAAAAATCTTAATTTTTTAATATCAACTGATATGACATATGATTTGAATTTACGAAAGAAAAAATTAAGACTAGAACTAGAAATAAATACACAAACTAACCTTTTTTTCAACGTAGTCAGCCCAAAACAAGGCTTGAGATTTTTGGTAAGGATCAGAGGGAAGCAGAGGAGACTTGTGGCTCCAAACCTCGTCGATGTACTGGACGATGTTGAGAGACTCGCAAACGGGTTTGCCGTTGTGAATGAGGATCGGGATCTTCTTGTGAACCGGGTTCATCTCTAGAAGCAGAGGGCTTTTGTCCCACAAGTTCTCTTCCTTGGCCTCGTACTCGATCCCTTTCTCTTCTAAGGCGATTCGTACTCTCATTCCATAGGAGCTTGGCCAGAAATCCAGCAGCACAACTTTGTCTTCCATTTTTCCTAATTAAATGTTGGCTGGTATAAAATGAGATCTTAAATTAATAAAGAACTTTGTAGAATTATTGCTGATAAAATCTTGCGCAAATGAGAAGTCTTGTATAGTTTTGGTATAGCTTATCAACAGAGCTAAACAAGTTCCGTGTGTTCCTCAAATTCTCAAGTTGCCCTGACTATTGCATTCTTGTAACAGAGAACAAGTTTGACATTTCTTTGGTACACAGGACGTGAGCACATTCTTCATGATATAGGGGATGTTTGGTGAATGAGTTTAGTTTAAGATTTTTAAGTTTAAATAGTAATTTTTGTTGATTTTTCAGAAAAGACAAAAAATTATTTCAAAAAAAGATAAAAATTATGATGAAAAAATACAATTTAGTTTAAAACGAACCTCAATTTCAAACATCCTCATAGGTATGGTACAATTATATTCGGTCCTTACAAATACTTTATTTACTTTTTTCTTGTAGGCCACGAATCCGACTAATTAATGATTTCCATCAAATTTTAGGTGAGGGGTATTAATAAAGTGTTCACTTTTTGGCACGGAAAGATAAAAGTTAAACGTCAAAATGTGCATGCATAAGTCATGAGCTATCACTTTTGTTGTCATTCTTTTTTATCAGCTAAGTCAAGTAATCTTAAAGGCTGTCATACTCGTCGTAACATATACGTGTGTGTATATATATTTATGAATTTATTTCATTAAAATATTCTTTGTTTTAAAGGAAAATTTTAATAAATTTAATAAGGTGATATTAAAGCGCCAAACATTTTAATCAAATGAAAATTTTTTTTCAAATGTTTTCCGGCTTGTTTGGCATTCAAGTTTAATTTGAGTTAAACTGTATTTTTTTTTGTCATTTTCTGAAAAAATTTTGTCTTTTCTGGAAATTTTTTTTGTCTTTTATGAAAGTCAACATAAATTACTATTGAAATTTAAAATTTTCAAACTCAACTTATTCATCAAACAAACCCGAATCATATTTCAAAATATTTTTCTATGATCCTTTTAACTACTATTGTCCCATATATGCATCTTTTAATTTAACTTTCTCATGAGATAAAAAGAGAAAAGAGATCCATGGGTCTCCTTAAACTCACAAAAATAAAATAAAAAAGAACAAAAAATACCAAGCATGACATATATATAGGAGTGGAATTAAAATATGACAAATGTTTATATTTGAAATATTTTTAGAATAACGTAATTATTATAAGGGCAAATTAGTTGTTTGCTCCTTAATCTTTTTTATAAAGTTACGGTTTGATCTGTCTCTTTAAAAAAAAAAAAAAAAAATTCTTCAACACTTTAAAAAGGGTGCAAAATAGTACTGTTCATTACCAAATATTGAAAATTTAACAAAAAATATCACATAAATCTACATATGATTAATTATTGAACAGTAACTAAGAACAAAATTCTCATTATTCGATATACATTTGCCATATATGTGATTTGTTCCATCCAACTTTTGACATATATTAGTGAAAACAATTATTTTGCACCTTTTTAAAGATTTAATGAAGCTTTACGCCCGAAAAAAAAAATTACAATTTCACAAAAAAACGGAGCCAATGGAAAATTTACCGTTATTTAATGTTTTTTATGTTACAAAATAATGTTTATAATTCTCATAATGGCGGTGTGAATTTTTATTATTTATAAAATAACTTATATTGTCTACAACACTTCAATCTCATTGATAACATAACATTAAGATAAAATGAAGTAAATAACATGCTTTAAAAATGTTTTGAATAAATAACATTAAATAAAAAAATTGCTAGATAAATTATCTATTTACTGTCAATAAATATTCTAATAAATTTTTTATTCAAAAGGAAAAATCTAATAAAATAATAGTATTTGCGCATTTGAATTTACACGAGCTCAAAATCGCTCCTTCTCTTTAATTTGTTTATTTATTTATTCAACAAATGCGCGGTAAAATGAACTCAAACGAAAACTTTCAACACAAGAAAACAAGATCGCCAAATTTCTGAAGGAGAACCCCAAATTCATTGAGTCGGTGCCCTTTGGCAAACCCAGAGCGATTTCAGGTAAACTCTCTCTCTCTCTCTCTCTCTCTCTCTCTCTCTCCCCCCATTGAAGCACAATCCGAGCATTCTCTCCTTGGCTTCACCACCGAGCTTTCCACGGAGTGGAAGACCAATTTCTGCAGCGTTACTTTTTAAGAGCGAGGAGAAATTTTACACATTTTCAAGTTCGAAGGTACGATTTTCTCTCTCAAATGATCTAAATCCGAAATTTTCTCTGTTGAATCGGTGTTTTCTTCTTGAATTCAATTGTAAATGCCACGAAATCTCTTTTTTCATGCCGATTTCATGATGTTCTTGTCAGTTCTGTGAAAATTGATGGAATTTCTTTCTATTACTCTGATTTTGCATGAGCTAGAGACGATTCAGTTCTGAAAATCTGAGTTCGATTTTGGCTTTTGAATAGCTGTGTTTAACTTTTAATAATCCTACTTAGTCTCAGATCCCGCTTTTCGGGCGTGAGAATGCTGCTTCATCATTTTTATGAGATGTATCTTCAAACTGAATAATGCGTTCTAAAAAGATTAAGAAATCAAGAGAGGCCTAATTAATAGGATTTATTTTTGAAAAAAAAAACTTAATTATATATTATTAATTTCAATATTCTGAGACTTTAATGGATAATTAGTTAAAAATTTATAAATAATAAGAGGCCTTAGGCAATTGCCTTTATGGCTTTCCCGTTAAGCTGGTACTCACTATGTTCAGCACTATCTGTTTGCTAAAATTTTCAGATTAAAAACTGAGTTAGAAAAAAAAAAAAAAAAAAAAGGAAACGAAAAGATTGTTAACCAAATGACAAGTATTTCGTACACATGTCCTGTTTATTTATTTGTTTGTTTATTTTTAATATTGGATGTTTATAGAAAATATAGATTTCAGCTTTTCTTTATTTGTTTATTTAGTTTCCGGTGCAAGTGTCTGAGACTACATCTCTAAAAATGTTGCAATGGATGGGAGGATCTCGGAGGAAAGTGACTACAGTAAGCGTGATATTGAGCTTATTTATGCTTTTTTTTTTTTTTTCCTTCTCTTGGGTGGAAGGGCTATATTTATGCTTAATTGTTGGATGGTTGATTCCTTTTTCATATTAAGCTATAAAAATTGTACTATGTTTGAGCTACTTGATAATTTAATTCAGCATATTCTTCTAAAAAGCAGCAGATATTTGGCAACTAAAAAATAATTTAGGTTGGACTTTTACTTGGGTGATTATGAAGTTATCTGGTTTAAATTATTCACAACATTTGAGATTTGTTGACAATTGTTTTGACATTTAAGCCTTTCTTTTGTGCACGATTTCACTTGATTGCATGGAAAAACTTCAGTCAAGAACATCTATGCAGAAGAGGTAAGAAAACAGTGATTTTGATAGCTAGAAATAATTGTTAGATTACGTATGACACTTTGATTTGCATCTGAATTATGTCCTCCTTTTTGATATATCCCTCCATTAAGAAAAGAAACTGCTGTTGATTCTATGAAATGAGATAAGTTGTTTTTGGAGGTTCGGATCTATATATTCTTATGGTTCATAACTATCTTAGGCAAAAGCAATACTTTGAGCAAAAGAAACGACAGCAGCAGTATCAGCAACAGGCGGCAAGTTCGGACAGCTATGATGACGGAATGGACATATCTGCACCACATTGCAGAGAAAACCGGTCACTGGATGTAATCAGTCTGCTAACATTGTCAACGATGGCTCAAGAATGCAAATCTGCTTGCCCCAATAGTATGTTTTCACTAGTTGATAAGTCCAAAAACTGTCTTCCTGCACCATCTATTAATCTAATATGTATTCTTTCATTTCCTACTTTTACAAACACTCCAGGAAGGAAAAATCAGGGAATCAATGCTCCAAAAATGGGGTTTGATATCACAAATCATTCACCAGAAATCCTTTCTGACATAGTTGTTCCCACCGACTCTGTTGAATCTAAGGAGAGAAGTATGCCTTGTATTTAATCTTATTGTACATTTTCCCACGTATTTTATCGATATAAAATGTACAAGTTACGATGGTTGTCTACCCTGCAGGAATTCCATGCAGCTTCCGAGTGAATACTGCTTCCCCAAATGAGTAAGCCTTTGTTCATGCATGTGCCTGACCTTGTTGTGCACTATTCCATCCATACACAAATATTTCAGTTAACTCCAAATCTTTTATCCACTTGTAAAGGACTTGATGACCACAAAGAACTTTTGATACTACAGTGTTCTTAATTGAGTTGGGTCCTTGTCACGTTGTGTTTGTATCTTGTGATTATTTAATTTTATTGTGCCAAGTACAAGTGTATTTTTTACCATGTAGGATTTCTTCTAGTAGTCCTGATTGTTATAAGAATGTTGCCGGGGGAGCTAATTCTAAACCAGATCAGTGGAATGCAACTGCCGAGCAACGTAAGTGGCTATCAATTTCGAAATATCGTCTTGAATTTGCTGTCTAGCATCTTTTCTTAGGATGTGACTTTCTATAAGGTGTACTTCGGTTAATACAATTTAAACCATGCTACATGACATTTCTTATGAGTGATTATATGTGCAACTGATTGTTTGTTTTCCCCTTCCATCTTCTATTTGACTTTCTTTAGAGTTGTCTGTTCTTGATCTGCTGTGTGATGATGGGCTGAACGGCAACATGGAAGAAGATATAGTACATGAAGCTCATGTTGCATTCTCAGTTGAAGGTTTGGTCTTGTAAATTTGACATTAATCAGATTTCGCATTCACTGTATTCTTTTGATTACATAATTACGCATGCCTTTTCCTATCAGGTTTGGGAACTGTGGGAACAGAAACACCAGTCCATTCACCCCAACAGCCCAACAGGTAACCAGTGTGCTTTGTGATAGTCAATAGATAACATCTGTTTCGTATTCTTTGTTTTGTGAATTGCTTCTAGGAATTCCTATGATGTATTCTTTCGTATGCCTAAAGGATTTCTAGCTCATAAACTAGTGCCTAATGAATTTTATGTTTCATGCACAAACTCTAGGCATGCATATGATTTGATCCTAACAGTCGTATTCGCAACAAGCAACTGGAGATCTGTTTCTTTGACAAGAATTCAATGAAATTGCCAATAATATATTTTTTGCTGAACAAATTACCATAAATATCTGAAACAAAGTTTTCAATCACTTTGACCTGCTATATAGAATTAAAAAAGCTGCTAAACAAGACACATCTTTGCATAGTGAACTTGAACTTACCATGATGCTTGAAATAATTGACCCTATTGTTACTACACCTGAACAAGAAATTGATATGTCTCATTGTAGAACCCTTTCCTATGGCTTCTCCCCATCTCCGAAGGCTGCAGGGCGGCTGAAGTTATCGAGGAAATTTAACTCTTCGCTGGATGATTTTGAATTTGAAATGGTGTGAGCATATGTAGTGTCTTGACAGTCTCCTTTTATTAGTATCTTTTCGTTTAGCTCTGAAGCTGCAAATTTTCAAAAGGGAAATTCCACCAACACGAGTCTGATTATTTTAGTGCTAAATGCAGGATGCTCAAATGCAAGATGTTGATCCACCCCTTGATAGCAATCCCTTGAAATTCTCATCAGATATTATGGACTCATTAAGCAGTCCAAAGCGGAGATCATTTGCTCTGAGAGAAACCAGGCAACATGATGGTTACAGCAGTAAAAAGAACAGTTACATTGGTTATCACAACGAAGATGAATGGGATGGTAGATGAACTTTTTTTTTTTTTTTTTTTTTTAATAGTTTCCTCTCAATAAAATACTATCTTGAATTAGGTCATAGTTCTGAAACCAACAACTGAAGAACACTGTTGACCTTATTCTTTTTTCCTCATGTCTGCCAGATAGGACTGGTTTCCAATATCAGAGCTTCCTGGATGAAAGAGAACCTGATTTGTCATGGAAAACATGGCAAACTCGAAATGACGATAATGCTGCTGACGATTTGATATATGGAGACTACAATATGACTGATTTCTCTTTTGATGGCGCTCACTTACCTATTAGGTGCTATTTCAAGTCTGAACTTTATCTCCTGTTTCTAGATGCAACACAGAATATCTTCTGGTAAAATTGTTATATACGTACAGGACCACTGGGAAAGTTACAGACAAGTTCGACATCTCAGGTACTCCGTGTCTTATTCTTGAGGAAAAGTGTCATTACCGTTCCTGCTTATTTGAAAATCTGTTATAGTTTACGACTTGGATGGCCATATACAAGTTGCTACTCCATATTCCTGTCAATTATTTGCTCACGTCCCTTTTCTAATCAGGGTCAACATTTTCATTTTCCAAGCATGAAACATCAGAATATGACTTTGACTTCTTAAATTCCAAACAGGCAAGGTATGCTAAGTTCACTGAGAATTTAGACGTTATCGCTTATTCACTTAGACATCATTTTTTTTTCGTGTGGGACATTTTTTTATGTACTTTAGGTTCCATGTTGATACGATGGTAGACAGACACCCAACCGAGGAAAAGAAACTCGATTTTAATCGTGTAACAAGCAAACCAGATCGGTATTCCTTAATGACCGAGGATGGAAGGGATAATTCCAGCTTACATAGGTAATTTGCTGGGACTTGATGTCCCAAAAAGATTTCAGTTCTTCTTTCGACTTCTATGTCATAATTGGGTTTATATATCTCATTATCCGTGTTGTTGTAAACTTTGGCAGTGAAGAATCATGCTCATCCAGCGCAGGTATTTTATTGGTTGCAAATTTTTAAATTTATTTTCGCTGTCCAAATCTTATTTTGATAAACTGAACTGATCTTCCGCAATCATATCAGTGAGGTATCAGGGAACCGATACTTCACCATCAAACTCAATATCAAGACAGGGTAGGAGAAGAGGACAGGGCAGTGGTTTCAACGGCTCTGGTAATGAGTATAGTGTGAGGAAGGCATTTCCCAATGATAGCAAGCAGGATGTTCAACAAAAAAATGTTGGATCTGGCGTAGAAAAAGGCAAAAATATGGTAAACTCTTCAGAGTTAAAATCATGGCATCACTCAGGCTCCTTTTCCCGGGAAAATTTGGAAACAGGAGACAATTGGTTCTTTGAGGAAGGGCATACCACAGTTGATATCAATCCAGGCTCTAGCTCTTTCATTAAAAATTCAGAAGCAAAACATACACTCTTTGACTCTCAGTTCTGGGGAGAAGATCCTTTTAGTAAGTTTCCAACTCCGAAATCATGTATTGGGGCTGACCCCTTAGGTGATGGATTTAACCCTGAACCTGCTGCATACTCTCCTTCGGACTGTTTCACTTCTAAGAATATTCATACGCACGATTCCTCGCCAATATCCAAGCCAGATTGTCCTCCGGATTCGGAACTGAGAAATGGGCCTAAAGGTTCATCCTATACGGCTGGTTTTCAGGGTGAGACGTCGTCCCCTGATTTATCGGCGCAGGAAAGTGTTAGCAAAGATGTTGAGCCCAAAGTAAATTTGAATCCATCTGACTTTCGTGTAACATTTGTGCCGGGGGAAGAAATCTGTATTAGGAATGAGGGTTTGGTCTCCGAGGAAAAAGAGGCAATAGAGGACTCACATTCAAATAATAATGAACGTGAAGCTAGGGAAGCAAAAGTTGCGATCGTGCCACAAATGGAGAGAGTAAACAAGACTGTTCTTCCAAAGCCTGTTGAGGAGACATCGCCATCTGTGGAGATCACTAACAAATCTGAAAGCATAAATGATGAGAAGCGGTATGTTAGCTAAAGATAGGATTTGTTCTCTTCCATTAGTTCTTTCTATTTGTTGTTTTCAGTTTCCTTCGCTCAAAAGTACTTATGAGGTTTCCGTCTTTACTAGGGATCGTGTCGATGAAAAAATTCCCCTTCATCGAAATGGAAGGAAAGGTATCTATTCGTGGCTTCTTGAACTGAGCCTTACAGTACCAAGATGTTTATCCTTTTGGACACGCTAATATGTACTAATCATGTGAATGCATGAAATATTGAAGATTTCGGACCTGATGGAAGAATGGGCGGCAAACAAAAGAGCGATTATGTTCATTCATCTTGCCAGGCGATGATGCTTCAAAGCTATGTTTTCCAGTTTTTTTGCGTGCATAAACGATTGAAGTACTAGCCATCGACAACCAAGGCGATGAAGAAGGTGTGTGAACAACTTCCTAGCGGCTGATACGTGATACTTGAGTTTCAAAGCAGTAAGTTTACTTTGCTTTTCTTATTTTTCCTCAAAAGATATTCCACATTTGTATTCACAATGTGGGGCTTTTCCACTCTTCAGGTCCACTGAAAAGTTCAGGCGACTTCTTATCCAAAATCAAGTGGAACTATTTTTAGTCATTTTAGTCGTCAACTTTCCTTGGGCAACTCTAGCACTAATTTTTTTCACTGATATGTGGTTCGATTTCTTTCTTTCTTTCCTTTTCTTTTCTTTCATTTTCTTTTAGAAGAATGTACACTTGGACTTGTATAGAGTATGAAAACCAAATTTAATGACATGAGATGAGATAATAAACTAATGATGTACTAGTCAAAACTTAACAAAAAACGAAAGAAAAACAAACCGAGGGGGTGCTGCATCTCATAGCATTTTCTTTTTCCGTTGTCTCGGAAGGAGACCAAAAAGATTCTTCCGCATCACCTTTGATTCCATCACAGCGATTTGGTGCAAGTTTAGTTTTATTAGACAAATATCTTAAGTTGACTAATTTGACCATCAAGCACGAAGCAAGAATGTTTGAGTGACATTGTAGCACTGGTTAAATCTCAATTTGACTTGGGTAAAATCTCTATGTCCAAGATTTTACCATTAGGTTATTCTTTGGCATACCTAATGATATACAACGTTTCATTTCAAAATGTAATGGTGGTTGCATTGAATATGTCATGTTTATAGGAGACAAGTTACAAATAGAGTGTTTTACCAAAAGAAAAAAAAACACAGACAGGGTAAAACGAGCAACAATAAAATGCCACAAACTAAAGACATTAGATGAAGGATGTTCGACAAAATAGCGGATGGTTATTAAGAGGAACTCAAAAGAGGGATACTAGGGTAAGTCTATAATAATAATAATAATAACAACAACAACAACAACAACAACAACAACAACTAAAAAGGAAAATGGTGATGAGTAGGGGTATAAGGGGAATAGGACGAGCTGACGAAGGAATGGGGCCCGTTGTTAGCATTGGGCCCGGTTGGAGTCCTGGGGCTTAATGGGCTTCTTGACCTTGCCGACACCCTTCCACTCCGATAGCCCCTTTCGCCGCTTTTCCTGGGCCCTTTCTCAGCCCACTTAACCTCTGCTTGCCTCACCACACTTGGGTACCTCGCACATAAACATCCTGTTTCTCCTGCTCTTTGAATGTACCTGTTAGATGAAATTACTCACCCCCCAACACTGTTCCGTTAGCTTTCTACCATTGAAATAATGTGTGTGTGTGTGTGTGTGTGTGTGTGTGTGTGTGTAAGTATTTGACGATCTTCATATCAATACAACTTTTTTTAGATTTATTTAACTATGAAAATGTAATTTTTATATAGCTTTTTGTTAAAATGCTATATTTTGAAAATTTTTATTAAAAGCAAAGGTTAACACAAGCATCTTTGGATGGAAGGTCCAAACCAGGCTTTTTAGGTTTCTTTTTATCTTTTTCTGAATAATAAATAAATATTATAACTAGTTTTTGAAATGTCAACCAACTCTAATATCAAAACTCAATTCCAAATGTTTGTTCCAAATGCCCCCTAATAATGCTAATATTATAGAATATGAAACATAATGTTAACAGCTGTTGAATTTAAGGTTTGTTAACATAATGCTGATAATGCTACATATATATTTACACGTGTGCGCGCGTGTTTTCTTGTAAAATGGTCTTTTCCTTGGGTTAAGGGGCACAAACAACGTTGAAAATTATAATTGTCGTCCTAGACCACTAAAAGTTTGTCACTTTGGTAAGTGACAAGTATTGGACCGAATTGAGGGACGGCAGGAAAGTGCAATTTCTTATTGGCAGCCAGGGAGAGAGTTTCCAAATGCATTTGTCGTATTTCACCAAAAATCCCCAAAATCAAATTGCCGTCTTTGTTTAGGTATAAACAAAGCAAAACTCTGTAATCACATTATGGGGGACAACAGTCAACATGGTCCATCTTTTGATGTTGAATGAACTCTTTGTATGACTTGGCCACCAAGTCATTATTGGCCATATCAAAAAGAATTATTAACTTTTCTAGTGCCCTTAGTATTGCACCACATTTACATTTTCATATCTTGCTAACGATGTTATCCAAGATTTCATAAGCTATCTTACATTGATGTTATTTTTCTTGTTGTACTTGATTAATTAATTATTATCTAGGGCTAATCTTGCTAATATATCACATTAAAGCATCTTATATATGCACATAAACGGATTTGATGGATGTTGGTTTTTGAAAATTGCATCCATCTAATCCGTTATTAATGTATCATCTAATTTGGTCTCAATTTATTATCAGTTTAGGTTGAATTAGATTGACCGATTTGATATATATATATATATATACAAACCTCAAAACCTACATATTATGATATTAACACCAAAAAAAAAAACTTTTCTTATTTTTTAATTCCCTAACATATTATGATATTACCTTCACTTATTCTAATGTCATCTATAATGAACTAATTCGAAGATGTTGTATATTAGATGATGATACCTTCTTACATTTATTAAGAGGTATTAGTTAAAATGTTAAAAAAAAAAAAAAGCTTGGTTGATTAATTGACTAATAATAAGACCTTTTCTTCAGCAACAAAATAATAACAATAATACAAAAAAGTAATACCTTTGGCTGAATCTTCTACCTAAGCACTCAATGCACTTTCTTCCTTCGGTCATTTCTCCCATGCCTATCCTAACGCACTGCCTGCAATATACTCTTCCACAAACCTGAAACAATAAAAGCATCTGAAACGTTATATTTATGAGTAAACACATATTATATATATATATATATATCTTAAATGTACCCTCCAAAATAATTGAAGGCCATTTATAAGATTGTTCCTTAAAACGCATATCTCTAAATTATTATCAACTATAATAGTTTCAATTTGTTACTTACAATTAGATAAGTATAACGGGTTGAAAATCCAAGCAAGTATTTTTTTTTAAGGACCAAGCAAGTATTAAATGAGAGCAAAAAACATAAACACGCTTATTTGAGGTTTATTTGAGCGATTGTTTTCACAATTTTCTCTCTCTCTTTTTTTTTAATACACAAGTTAATAAAATTATATGAACCAATGGATATGCATACACCTATGGAAATAATTCAATGGGAAGCTAAGGTTAAGAAAAAACCTTATTGTCTCTAGGCTGTGATTGTTTTTGAATTAAATTTAATAAGATTGCTTTATGTTTTCATACTGTTTAATTATAACATGATCGTTGAAAAACACACACTACGGACAGCGTATTAAATACTATATAAACTCCTTCTATAGTAGAAAACATTAAATAATAACAAAGGCAAATTAGTGTTGTTTACAAATATTAGTGAAAGACATACTAGGCAACGATGGCGGAACATGTAGATGTAGGTACTGCAAACGGTGCAGATTTTTGAGTGTGGTATCCCGGACCGCCGGCGTCCCACGATTCTCTCTTGATACACTGAAGCCATGCTCCGATCATCACCGACCATGCTACTCTCCACCGCGTGCCTGAACCCCGAGTGAGCAATGGCGTTGGGACTCATCATGTGCTGACCATGATGATCATATTGATGACTTAACTCCTTATTGTGATGATGACTATTAAAACGATGAATGACGTCGTCCTCGTTAATCCGTTCAAGCGGATGACGGTTGTGGTGGTGGTGCTGATTGGATGCTTGCAGACCTTTGCTGAAATCAAGGCTTGGTAACCTCCTAAGAGGGGATATATTTCCTTCAACATTTGTGTTGTTCTCGGAAATGGGTAGTTCCATTTTGGGCACTTTCTTTTTGTGTGGTGAATTTGGGTTTTGTTTGATTTTTGCAAGGTCTTGAAAAGTGAGATCCACCGACTCATCTGGTACCCCCGAGTACATTTCTTCAAGCTCCATTCTTGCCTTGTTTAATGTTGCAGCCTTTTCCCCCATTCTAGCTAGGCCCTAGAATCTGTTTGTTTGTTTGTTTGTTTTTTTTTTTTTTGGAGGAATTAAGAATATGAGATTGGTGTGCTTATAATAAGGTGAATTAATAATGTTCCAAAGGGAAAATAAAAAGTTGGTTGGATTCCTTTGGAATGAAGACGGGCAATACAAGGCCAAAGTTGGAATATGCCGGTCAGGGATTGACATTATAAGATACAAGGAATTGGGATTCGTGATTCATAATATAAAAGGTTAATCTAAAGTGTAAAGTGATTAGTTACCTCTAAACTTGATTAAGAAATCAATTGCTGGATAATTTTCTCGTGACACGTTAACTTTGAAAGATATTAAAATAAGCACGAGGCCAGTGCATGCATTGCATGGTGAAGCAGCCAAGATTAAAACGAAATTTAATTTGGCCGGACTACTTAAATATTATGCACAATTTTAGCTAGCTGGTAGGTCAAAAGAATTAGTCTTTCTTTTTCTTGTTCTTTTTTTTTTTTTTTAAAAGAACATTTTTATTAAAACTTTTTCTTGTTCCTTGGTAGAACCGAAGTTCAATATTAAACTATAAAACAAGACCTGTCACGCGTATTCATCTCGTAAGCAGCGGAACAAGAGCCGTTCTTTGATGGAATCCTTAATTTAAAATAGTTTGAGGATAAAATCGCAAAAAATTTTTATGAAACTTTGTTGGCGTGGGGGTTTAATTGGTAAATTAATAAAACCAAACTGAACTAGTAGTTTGAATTAAGTATTGGTTGTTCAAAACTTTCAGACCAATGACATGTCAGTTGATTATGACAACAACGTGGATCAATTTTCCTAACATTTGGGACAGAAGGAATCGAAGTCCACACCTTGCGGTGAGTTGAGGAGTGAAATTAACACTAGACCATGTTTGCATCCACTACGGTCCATGCAACATGGAAAATGACGTCGTTACGTTCCACAAGCGTAGTTCTGTCGTTCCCCTAAAGCAACAAAACCAGCAGAGATCCTGCAGGAAACACCCCTAAATTAATCTCCTCACTAAGACGCACACATTCACGAATAGAAATGAAGACAGGTTAGCACATAAACAAAAGGAACAAAAGAAACATGTATTCCTCGACGGCAGATACGCACTGTGTACACCTTTCTTCAGGTTTGGAAGTAAAAGGCAACAAACTTTCTTTTACTTTCCTGAGTTTGAACATAATGTAAATTATAATTGTACTGTGTTCAGTCTAATTTAGGATCACGGTAAACCCCGTCAACTCTACTCTCCCGCTCCCAGCCGACGGATGCAAGGCGGCCTTCAGTAGACATGTCTCTCCCACTCTCTCCACTGGCTTTTTTAAGTAAACAAGAACCAAGAGTAGGCTTAGGCTGTTGCTGCTCAAACATCAAGCTCGTAATCCCATTATGCTTCATGTAGTTTTCTAACTGACAGCTGGCCGCTTGAACAAGGCCCATCATCGTCAGTTCTGGCATGTCTGCTTGCATGTCTTCACGGCAGGGATGAGAATTCAAATCAATTTGGCTTGTACTGGTCTCGGCAGCATCGGCTTTAACATTGCTTTGGCTACCTTCATTCTCCATGAGACTCATGCGCAACAGTGCATCTTTAGATGTGGTGCCATTTGTTTCCGTTTCGTCCTTGTTTTCGTTATCCTCCTTCTGTGCAGACTCGGCTTCACGTTCCGATTGGCGTTTTTTCTTGCGCAACATGAGGGTTTTGAAGCGGCGCTTTACTGTCATGCAGACATTGCATGTGCATGTGGGTTTGTGTTTGCCCTTCCCACTTGGGGGCTGAATGCACACAATGCAAGTGCAACCTGGGCGGTGTCGGGGATGTTTGGTGGTGGCTCCAACTGATGGCTCACCAGAGTCACCAACATTATCTCCTAGCACTGCAGCACTAGCCAGAGCATCCAAGCCAGACGGCTCATGTTCCTCAGTTGCTTTGCGGTTTTCTGAGGTCCTTCGCTTCTTAAATTCTGGGCAAAAGGAACGAGTAAGAGACAAAAATGGGGGGAGAAAAGGGGAAGTAAATATCTCCATCTATGTTGAGATTATTACAGATGCGAACTAGAAAAATAACAGCACCGCGACCAATAAAGGCTATCTGTATGGTTCAATGTAGTTTACTCCGCCATTGGGAGAATAATTCAAGCATCAGAACCACACAGATAATAATAAGACCAAACTAAAATAAATCCATCCGCGCAAAAAAATTAGTCTATAAGTCAATTTCTAGTTTCTACAACTACCTCGACGACGGTGACGGCAGTTATGTATCCCGTAGTGGTACATATGGGCGGTAAAATCCTCTTACCAAAAAAAGAGAGAAAGAGGTGGATAGAGGCCTACCTTTGCTTGATCTTACAAGATTCTCAAGTTCCTTCAAGCTCATCTCCTCTGGTGCGGAACATGAACCCCTAAGAGCATTATTCACCCAAAAAAAAACAGAGTCCATCAATAAAACTTTAATTTTATAGAACTTCTAAGCACGGAAACCAAACAGCATAGGATGAAGTTCACCTGCTGGAATCCCAAGCGTTGTCGGAACATGTCCACTTTGGAGGGAGAAGAACTTCGACGGGCAGCTTCCGCCATTTGGAGCAGTCATCACACTGAGCCCATTGTTCCTGGCCCCTAAATAAAAATTTCCCCGTATTCAGCACTAAAGGATCCTTCATTACAAATGCACATGCTTCAGCACTAAAAATAACCCTCGTCATGAATGCATGCACATATTTGTTCCTTATTCAAGCTATTGCATACAGACAGACAAGTGGAAACATGTTCAAGGAACCCTTCAAATAAGGGCCCAATAATTAGACTTTAAAAAGCAGAGTTACCACTAACCAAAAAAGAAAAAAAAAAAAAAGAGCCAACAAAATTACTTTAGCAAATAAATTGAACTAAAAAATAAATTTAATAAAAATAACAACCCATAAACTGATAAGAAGTACAATCGTCGTTCACGCTAGTGTTGCTTTCCCAATATAACATCAAAATCACATAGATACTTACCCAGATGGTTTAGAAATAAATAGTGTCCTCTTTCCAAAAACTGGTGGTTCCTGCAAGAACAAAACATCCATCAGGAAACAAAAAAGAGCACATAAACTTTACTACTAATAATGGAAACCAGTGAAATTTCATCATTCGGCATAATGAAACAAGGCGGTGATTTTTCATACATCATATTCTTCAAATTCATGGTCCTCGACAGTCACGATGCTTGGCTTGACACTTGGAGGTGGACGGAGCAAATCTTGAGCTTCTTCCCATGTCAGTCTCAACTCCAGCACGTCTTCACTGTGCATAAGTAACCTCTTATTTTTAGACCCTATATTTCGAGTCCTCTTCTTCTCTGAATTTGAAACTGGTGGCTGCATTGCCTCTTCGTTTGTCCTGAAACCATTGGTCTCACTTTTAGGCAACCCAATATCCCCATCAGCCAAATGCATGTGTTCAGACGGAGCATTACTACCAGGGTCCTTGCTTCCTTTATTTGCCTGGAGGAGACCAGAGTAGCCACTTCCAGGCCCAGAGGGCAGATTCTCAGTAACAGCTGAAAAAGAGGACTCCCCAAGAGTCCCATTAAGAATAACAGGTGCATCCTAATAATTCATTGACCATATAAAAATTATTCGTCAGTTTAGTGATACACTCTGAAACCTAAAACGTTTGATTGCAACCTATGGGAATATGGCTCACCTGAAAATCTGCAGTGTTTGATGCCTTCCTAAACCCCATAACAAGTTTGCCTCCAGGATCTATCCGGCTAAATGTTACTGCATTAAAGGAGGAGAGATTAAATAGGTAAAGAATAAGATATACAAAATGAGTTGCAGGAGAATAGAAGCATATCCAGATGAATTTCAGAATGGTAGCTTCATCTAAAGCAAGGTAAACAGCTAGACGGAGAAAATTCAATCAGTGAAAATAAATAAATAAAAACAGTAAAAAAAGAATTAAAAAAAAGATGGAATAAAAAGCAGACATTGGCTTTCAGACTCGGAAGCTGATATCACTTGGTCTTTGGGGAAAGTTTCAAAGTTCAATCACGCAATTATAGGCAGGAAAAAAAATCTCCAATTATCCATTTTTCCTTTTATCGGTATTCTGAGATATATGTGCAGAGGAAAGTTAGAAATAGCAATGAGTACTGCATATATTGCAATTTGCATACACGTGCATGTGCTGCAAATGTCTTGTGTCAAGCTAAATGTGTCGACGGCACCGACATACCTGTATCCCCGGCTCGAAGTTGCATAGATTGAATACAAGGGGTAACTCCTTCCAAAACATACATCCTGCTGTTGTTATTGGGCCAAAATCTGAATTGAAAAGTCCATTCATTCCCCTTCACATCTTGAATTCTTAAAGGCAGGCCTTCTGACTGAGAAATAGGAGGAAAATAAGCCTGCAAGGGTTCCAGTTCATAACGATGAATGCATTAGATATAGAAGAGGCATAATGAACAAGAAAACCTATGTCTAATACACAGAAAAGCAATAAAATGAAAAAGCAAGAAATAAAAACTGGAAAGAGTGGGGTGTGGAATCTTTAACGTATACCTCAGCACATGCTTTTGGAAGAACCAAACGACCAATACGACCAGCATCACTGGCACTCAGCACCTTCTCAAACAGAGGAACTATAGTGGAATTCAAACTTTACAAGGGCATTTTAAGGTAAACACTAACGGGTGCATGTCTTTCCATTGAAAGTAGATATTATCTGATCAAAGTAAAAAGTATGGAAATAAAGAAATTAATTAATGAATCAAGCACGGATACTCTCCAGATAATTTCTCCAGCTCTTGGTCAGTTATCCTTGGCCAGTATCTTGGAAGTAATTGATTTTTCCCCCGGCCCTCACCTGGTGGCCTAGCAATGCGCATCGGAGGAACTACACCTTTGTTTGAATCTGAAACCGCATTGAGGCCAGCTTTCAAAGGTTTGGGCAGTATAGGGCGATTTCTGTGTGATTCAAAGGAGGAAGAAGGTGTTTTGCTCTGTTCTCTCTCAACAACCCCACCAGAGAAAGGTAGGACAAAATTTGAAGTCCTTGATGGGTTAACCCCCAAAGACCTTGATGGGGTTCCCAAAGTCATATTCAAAGATGGCTCAAGAAGAGATTCATGCCTATCTTTAACCTCTAGAGTTGCTCTATTATTGTCTGGTTTAGTATATGTTAGTGACCCAAAAGATGACTGATTCACGCTTGAAAATTCTCGGCCAACTTCTCCCATTCGGTGCATGATCTCATCTTGTTTGGCTTGACCAAGAGATGCATTTAGTTCAGCTCTTTGAAACCGAGGCAGGAGATTTGGTTCATTATCCTCCATAGCATTGCATAGTTGCATTAATCTTCCCTCATCCACACTACCAGCAACCACTCTGTTATGAACTCTGGTTGATTGTGAGTCACCAACATCATTTGATCCACCAAATCCTTTAGACATGTCATTATTCTGTATCTGCATGGGATCAAAAAAGGAGGTATGAGGCTCTTCAAAAATGATCTCGTTTACTTAATGCAACAAGTCGAGTATTTACAGTACGGATAAAGTTTCATGAATAGCAAGAAAGAGAGTGAGACAAACCATATTCCCACACAAACCAAAAAAACCAGGCCAACGCATAACGCGCCCAATTCTTTATTTAAAGTGGGAAGAAAGAAAAAGTACAAAGGGGACTAAAATTTCAAAACAGCATCGACTTTCAGGATGAAGGTGAAAAAATAGGAAGAAAGAACGCATAAAACAACTATTATATAAGATGATTCATCACTTCAACCACTTCTAAACTTCCATTTTTTCAAACTAACTGACTAATAATTATGTATAATTAAAGGTTTAAGCTGAATCATCTCTGATTCTAAACGATGATATAATCCAAGTTGATCTTACCGTGCGCAGTCGACAACTGTTTAAGCAGCTAATACACCCTATACCCCCTAGATCGAGAAACTCGTACAAAGATTTAGAGACTATGCATCCACAGTGGATTTGCTGCATAGAAAAAAAAAATTTCAAGAGTTAAAAGGTAATTAAAAAAAGGAGAGAATAAACAAGATCAATCAATCAAAAGTTCTATCAGCTCACCTTTCCGCATGAGCCGCAATCTCTCCAGCCAGCTTCTTCTAAATGGAATCTTTCACAGTAAACCGAACTCTCATACGCAGATCTGAAATTTGTGCAGTGCCACCAGAAATCCACATAGATATAATTACAAATTAATACCATGAAATATGCACATGTGTACAATATCCGTACATACTACAGATTCATCCCCCCAAAAACATGATTCAACACCAGCACAAAGACGGGCATGTATTAAACAAATTAGTAAAGTAAATTATGCAATAAATAAATTCAGTCAGACCCAAAAATAAAAAAACGGCATTTTCCCACCACCTTAATATCTGCTAGCTAGTAGTTCATCGTGGCGGTTTAACTTAACCCACATTTTACATCACAGCAAAATTCTAAGTTTCTAACCCCTGAACAGTCAACTATAGATCAACCGAACAAGTTTTAGCATTCACTCAGTTTCCCAACATGCGAATTCGAAAATTGTTTATCCTACTCCACCAATTTTCCCATTCAAAATTGTAAATTTAGCAAATATATGGACCAGACTCTGCCCAGTGGCAATGCCAGTTCTCAGTAGTAATCCCTATATTTAGCCATTTCATCAGCCAAAATGTTGCGAAATTCCTCATTCAAAAAAAACTATATATATATATATATATATATTTATATCAAAGTGAAAACCCAAATTCTCAACATGAAAAACATCATCAGCCACAAAATCAACGACGATTATCAACCCATAATACAAACACCCTAACACGAAAATGCCCTCGAGAAAAATCCCGAGAATGTCTCTGAAAATACCAAAATTCAGAAATTACAAAGACTTGAATTGAAACAAGAAAATGTTGAGAAAATAAAATTATAAATTCTGAATAATTAAAAAAAATTACCCGCAGGAGTAGCAGAGATGGGCCAATCCACCGGATCGCAGAGGCCAGCCGTTCTTCCATTCATGCGTGGTCGTTGCCCCACACGAAGCGTTCATGCAAATCCTAGACCCCATCGCACCGAATTCCTACCCACTCCGACTGAACAAACAGAGAAATCGAAAATCAAATCCCTAAAACCCCTTTCGATTCAACCCAAAAAAAAAAAAAAAAAACTTTATTAAAAAAAAATCAACAAACGTACTCATCACTGAGAAGAGTCGTACACAATAACAGCATTCGAGATTCAAAAAACGATTACCAAAAAATAATAATCATAAAAATAAAATAAAAATCAGTACTTGAACTAACCTCGTGTACGCCCAAATCTCCCTCAAGAGCTGAGAAGTGAAATATATTAAAAATAATAATCACTGGCTATTGTAATCCAGATTGCTCACCTGAACCCACAATATATATATGTACACATATAAATATAGAGAGAGAAAGAGAGGTAATCAGCGAAGCACGAGAACCGAACAGAGAGAGAGAGAGAGAGAGAGAGAGAGAGAGAGAAGTCAACACGGCGGTTACCGGTGGGGATTGGGAAAAGAGAGAGAGAGAGAATCGAAAAAACGGCCGGTGAGTCCGAAGAACGCGCGTATTGGGAGTGTATTTGTAGAGAGACAAAGAGAGTGAGGAGAGAGAAAGAGAGGAGGAGGAGAGAGAGTGCATGCAAAGCAACAGATTGCATAAAATGCATGCACGACACTTTGAAGACACAAGCACAACACACCCACCGCTTAACAAACGAAGCAAGTCGTCCCTCGTTTTTTATTTTCTTTTTACACTGTCTCTCTCTCTCTCTCTCCTCTCTCTATCTCCGACTGTGTTTTTACTGTTTTGTTTTTGGTGTTCCCATTGCGGATTTGATAGGATGACGGGGCGGCTTCGCGTGGCTAGGTGACTGACCCGTCGTGTTGTTAGTAATTAGTAATTACTGGGGAGCGAAAGAGAGAAGACCCGCTCGGTTGACGGGTGGTTGCATAGACTTTGCATGACGCCAGGTGTCGTTTTTACGACACGTAACGTAAGTACGTCGGCAAATGGATCGTATATATAAAATTAAAATGGAAAAAATTAAAATAATAATAATAAAGGAAATTCCTTTTATGTTTATGGATTTTTTTTCCTTTTTTTTTCCCCTAAAATGTGTAAAAACGGGGGTTTTAAAAAAATAAAAATATGGAAACAGAGAAGGGATGAGTTGTCACAGGACGTTTCCCATTTCTGTTTGACGCAAGCACATGCATTTGTTTATTTCCTCCCTTTGTCTTCTTACATGTGATTTTTATTTATTTTTTAAATAAATTATCGTTCAAATTAAAACTAGATACAAACATTAAGATTAGAGATAAAACAATCATGTGGTATAAAATATATAACTCTTGATTATGACCAATTTCATCAGTAAAATCTGACGGAGCTCAGTGAAGAGAACATTAGTCGAGACCCCATGACGGAAAAATTCCTTAAATTTCTATATAATCCTATAATCAAGCATGTACAAAACTCTTTTTAAAAAAATATTTACAATCGATGGAATATTCCGATCGATCAAAAAATAGTGACTCACAGCACATAAACCACAACAAACTCCGCCTAGCCGTAGTACTAACGGAACTATCAGACATATACCGTTAAAAAACAACTCTAGCGGGATTCACATACAAAAACAAAATGGAGATGGGGAAACTACCTTCTTTATTAGAAAAATAAAATTAAAACTCAAAAACAAAACATGAATATTAAATAACATTAACCACAAAATTTTTGCCCCACGTGAAACAATCACTCTGCCACACACCACAACTCAAGGGAAATCAATTGACTCGATTAGATGTAAAAGATCGTGCACCAACTATCAGATCACCAAGACCTTACTAAATCTCAAACCATCGAAAACTCATCGGGTTAGATCAAGTCAAGAAACTTCCAATTAAGACCGTCCGACTCCATTCCCGTCGATGCCACCGAATCGTTGATCACCTTCACCAGTCACGATGATAGCGGCAGTGATGAAAGTCTCACTCAAATGAAAACTCTAATATATATGAGAAATATAAAAAAGAGGAAGAGTGAAAAAGGGAAACCCTAACGGGACGAAGATGACCTTTTTTTTATTATCTTTCTATTATGTGAGTTCATGTGATTTTTATTTTATTTTTAACTTGTATCTTTCTACACCTTTCCTTTTCTTCTCTTTTTTGGTCTTTTCTATTCTTGTATAGAAAATGAAAAAAAAAAAAATTAGAAACCTCGTTATTGATGTTTTCTATGGAAAAAAAAAAAAAAGGAAGAAAATTTATTTGCCAATATAAGCCAATTTGGTTGGGGAAGAACTAGCTATAAAAGTAGTTGATGGAAATTTTTGTCAAAACGACAATAAAGTGCAGGACCCCATTTGTACATTATTTTCGAATTATGATTTTTTAAGATAATATCTAATGATTGTATCCGCGTTGTATTAAGATTATATGCTAATTTTAATATTATTTTTCGAATGCTACCTAATATAATGATAAGTTTTCCTTTTTTTTTTTAAAGATGAATATACAATCAATTAATATGTAATAACATTAAAATTGGTGTACTTAGTATTTTAGCCTTTTGTTTTGTTAAAGGAGCGGCAATGCGGGCTTTAGATCTAAGCATAATGCAAAAACGTGCTTAGGTTAATCCTTATTCTACTTAAAAATTTTTAATTAAATAATCTAAACCTTATACCCATGTGAAGCTTTTAAAACTTTTGGGATACGAATAATTAGTTGTTGTAAAAGTGTGTGTGTATTAACACATATATATTTGTTAGAGAGAGAGTGAGAACTTTCATAATTTTTTCTTTTTTTTTTTTTACGGAAAAAAAAAACAAAATTCTATAATGAATTCGTCGCATCTGAAATTGAGATTAATTAGATTAAGATTTTGAAGGAAAAACTCTCAAACTACGTAACATGTAAATTCAATAAATAAATAGAGAGAACTTTTTATCTCCAAGTCAAATATTGAAGCAGGGATAGGAAGGACACTTTTTCGTCCCGCCGCCATCCCAATATACATATATACATATTACTTTTATTTCGCAATATTTATATATTTTGTTTTAATCTTAATCTTATTATTGTTCACCATAACATAGAATTACATTTGTTTGGTAAGAATATTGGATTAAGTTAAAATTTTAGTCCTTTTTTTTTTTTTCTTTTTTCTGTTTCAATTTAGGTTAGGTGGGACGATTTAATTATATATTTTATGATAGAATCCAAATTGATCTTAATCTAATCCTATAATTCAAATAAATTTAAAATCTACACTAGATAACTAACTAAATAATTATAAAAAGAAATTCAAACCCGAACTAAATAATAACAAAATAAATAAATAAATAAAATTTTTTATTTTCTCCTATATATAGACTATAACTGCAATTTTTTTTATATTTTTAACTTAGGTTTTTTTTGTTTTTTAAGTTTAACTCTTTTCATATTAGTTTTTGTCTTTTTTTGAAAAGTTAACAAAATTTATAATCAATTTTTGAAAAATTAACAAACTCTAATTTAAAAATTTCATCCCTAACTAATAAATCAAACACAAACACATTGAATTTTTATCGATCATGAATTAATGGGATTGAGATGAATATAAAAAAGTACTCCTAACAAGGATTCTCCAATCTCGTCTTTTCTGATCTTTTTAAACGATATTAAAAACATAGATGATAATAATTTTAAGAGACGGGAATGGAAGTATGAAATGATTCTCCAACCCCAGTCCGTTGTCATCTCTATCTATGTCCTTCATTTCCTTTGTCGAAAGATTAATTTCTACAGAACTTGGGCAACAATAATAATTCATGACTTTCTGAACAAATAATAATTCATGAATGGATAGAGAGAGAGAAGGAAAAAAAGAAAGAACGACTTTAAAAGTGACAACGTGCTGGCTATTGTAACAGTTGACTGAGATCTTGCCAGGTGTACGCTCCACGCGAAAGTTACTGAAACAGTAAAACGGCCTATCCTCGTCACTGTTTTCTAGGTTTTTCTAACTCCCACGTTCAGATACAGTGTATCAGTCCGCTGTATAGTGGTGTCCAACCACGTACCCCACCATACGACATCGTATTGTCCTTTCCGTTTCTGACAAGTTTTTACTCTCACACGTCATACTAGCCCAGGTTTGAAAAACCTGATGAAGTATTTACACAAAATAATTCTTTTTAATCATCTTTTTTAAAAATTAAATACTTTTGATCTTATTTGTAAATTTGATGAAATTTTAAAACCCACTGTTTTTGTCTTTCATGTTTACCCTTACTCATTTTTCTGATATGTTATTAGTTTTTTTTAAACTATTTTCATTTTTTATACATTTGGATTTATCTCCTTAAATTAAGGAATCATATTTTTAGCATAAATATTAACTTAAAACTGATTAGTTTTATTAGGGAGTGTTTTTTCCTATTTTTACGGAGGAAGTCTTTTTTCATTTAATTATTTGATAACACGTTCCAAAGGAAGTTGTTTTTTTTTTTTAATTTCTGAAAACAATTTTGATAATAAGTTTAAAAAAACAATTTTGACAATTAAAAAAAACGCACAAAATTTTGATATGTTTTCCTTATTGAGTGATTAAAAATTGCATTTACAACTTCTCTCTTACTGCTTCCACGTTTTTCATAGTTGATGCTTTATAATTCTCTATTCGTAATGTGTGTGTGTGTGTGTTTTTTTTTTCCCTTTTCTTTTCATTTTTCATTTTTTTTAATGGAGAAATAAGTGTCTTTTAGGATCAACAATAATGGTACGTAATTTCAATTCATTTTTCTTATATGTAGGTATTTAACTATGAAGATATTAGTAACAATAGTTAAAAATGATTTAATCATTACGATTATGACCACGACTTATTTATGAATAATGAAACTATATTGCTTACAATAAAATTAATTTCGTCATTATGAAATCTATGATAAGCATTGCTTATTGTTTATGAATAATTTGTCCTTTTTTTGTTTCCTTTTTCTTTTTTCAAATAATTGACATGTGCATTACATTAATGACCGTATCATTCTAAAGTAATTATAATTATAGATAAAATTAAATAAAATATTCTTTACCATAATGATTTTGTTCTTAGAATATTGTACATTTATTAATTTTTTTTCTTTAACTTTAGCGAGATGAATTTGGTTGGAGATGAGGATGAAGCATTCAAGCATTTATGATAATTGTCGATTAAGTGGAAAATCAAGAGCCTCAATGCATCAACAAGATTGCAATCCTGAGAAGATCAGACGGTTATCCTTTTTTCATTGCGGTGGCAATTGTTGATCTTTTTAGCGATGATGGTGTTGAGTTGCTATCATTTCTCTGCGTTGATTCATTGCAAAATCAATTTAAAGAATATATCAGCATCATATTGATCAAGTCAATTTCATAAAATAAATCATATCAACCAAAGTCAATTTAATAATTTGATTCACATGTTTTCCAAAACGAATCAAAACAACGTCGTAGATTCACACAAAATCAAATCAATTTAATTGAACAAAAAAAAAAAAAAAGGACTCAAATTCCAAAGATTCCTTGTACACTAAATTGACCTAGTCATCAACCAACAAGTTACATTTTGATGCCATACGACACCATCACTAAAAAAGTAACGAACATTGAACATTTAGAAAATTTTGGAGCTAAATGAGTTCATATCATACTAACTTAGATTGTGTTTGATTCGTCGGTTGAAAATGAAATTTTTAAGTTATAGTTGATGGACTTTTCAAAAATTAGTTATAGATTTTGTTGATGTTAAAAAAAAAAACCAACAAAAATTGAGATAAAAAAGTACAGTTTAACTAGAGTTAAACTTTAATGTCAAACAAATTACAAGTCATTAATAGAGAACAACTTTATCAAACGAGGCAATTCATCAAATACATTCACATACTCCCAAAATCATCCAGAAATTAATTAATAGATTCACAAAAAACAAAAGATGGATATCATATGG